>JAFFST010045667.1:51869-62044 GCA_022414735.1 Noturus placidus | reverse complement strand
TGCCCTGGTATGACAATGCTATGCAACGTCTCGTTCCCTTCTCAGGGAACAGGGTTACATACGTAACCCCAATATTCCCTTTCAAAGGGAACTTCGACGTTGCATTTAGCATAACAGTATGGGAACAAGAATACCCACTCAGTCTTACCGAGGGTACGGCCTATTCAAAAAGTACCCAAGCCCAAGGGTCACTGTAAGACACTCGAGCCCAGGGTGGAATGAATATCCAGGCAGTAATAACGGATGAATGTGTGTGGCGTAGACTACCTTGCAGCCGCACACACATCCTGCAAGGACACCCCTTTGGACAAAGCCTTCGACGAGGCGACCGTCCTAGTGGAATCAGCTCTTATGCCCAGAGGCGTGGCGAGACCGCGCGCCTTGTAAGCAATAGAGATTGCTTCCACTATGCAGTTAGAGATGTGCTGACACCATGCATGAACCTCGACCCCAAGATTCAGCTTTATCTGCTCAGTGTTGATAGGATTGACATTACGCATGTTGGGGATAGAAACACCCTCATTGTAGTAGAATCCTGTAACCCCTAGAAAAGTTGTCCACTGCACCGGGGAAGCATACTTTTCTGAGATTCCACCTTAGCCCCAAGCTCTTCATGTGGGCAAGAACAACATCTTGATGTTGAACCGCCAGTTCCCTGGATCGTGCTAGAATTAACCAGTTGTCCAGGTAGTTTGGTACACAGATGCCCCGATGTCCCAATGGAGCCAGAGTGACATCCATGCACTTTGTGAAGGAGCGAGGGGATAAATTCCTATGTGGAAATATGCACCTTTTAGATCTATTGCCACAAACCAGTTCTAGAACTGAATCTCTGCACGATAAGTTTTAGAGTCAGCCATTGAACCTGTATGTCCGAAGAGTACGGTTCAGATAACGCAGATCTAAAACTGGCCGCATACTCCCACTTTTATTGTGGAATAGGGAATAAGGGCTGTAAACCTCCCTCCCTTCGGGAACAGGGTACATGTTCTATGGCCCCATTGTCCAAAAGTGAACTTACTTCCTGCGCTAACGTCCGGCTCTGGTCTGTGCTGACTGCTGTTGGTGAGCACACCTGTGAAAGGGGATGTCGAGCTATAAACTGGACCCGGTAACCCTTCTACGGTAGACAGAACCCCTGGAGACACATTTGGCAGTGGTGTGCACGCTGCCCGATGGTCTTTTAGTGACGTTAACTATTCCACATTCTATTGGAGGGAAAGCATCAGGTTTTCGTTGCCCTGTGACAGCTCGGTAACCAGAGAACACCGAAAACTTGGGGAAGCCTTGGCTAGGGGAGGCCCTACAGTAGCACTGGGGGCTACCTGCCCTAACAACCTTATATCCCCAGATACATCCCAGAAGTTTACCCCAGAAGCTTGAGATTTTGTCATGCACTTCTGGAAGACAGGGTAGTTTCTGCAGTGTGAGGGATTTACTTTCACTGGGTAATCACTTCAAGCAGCTCTTTATAGGCTGCTCTCAGTTTTTAACACCTCCTTCTAACTCCTCGGAGTCAGAGAGAAATTATTACCCTTTTGGCTTTCCACAGCGGAAGGAGAAGTCGCGACGCAAGCTCCAATCCAGCGGAGAGCCGAACCCGGAAGACAGAGCACTCGTGTCGGCTCCTCTTCCGGATCCATAAGAGATCCCCCGAACCTGAGACCTGAGCTATAAACTGGACCCTGTAACCCTTCTACGGTAGACAGAATCCTTGGAGACACATTTGGCAGTGGTTTGCACACTTCTTGAACTCTTCCTCACTCATTACTTACCGCTGTTTTCCTCTAAAAAAGGATAGAAAAGTTAAGAGATTTTGAGAAAATATCGAGTAAAAATGAAGCGTTTTTGTCACACAAACGTCAGACATGCAGTCTCGGTGAAGATAATAAGGTTGTCGGCGTGGTTCACAGGTGCCATATATATATATATATATATATATATATATATATATATATATATATATATCTCATGTGACGCGCTTAATTACCACGTCACCTGATCATGGCAGGCATATGTTGCACAATTTTTCAAGCTTTCTGTAATTTAGGTTATTATCTCAATAACTCCAATCTTAGTCTATAAACTATGAAAATAGCAGATTTTTGTTTAAAGTTTTACATACCTCAAAGTTCCCAATTAAAATGAAGCACTGGAGTCAGTTCGTGAGGAGAAGCAGGCACAAATTTATTGAAGACAAAAAGCCTTGTTTCCATCAAAAATGAGATTCAGGTTTGGAGTGCCCCAAAGTGAGATCTAAAAACTCTGAGCCTTAGCGCCAGTTTATATATCATTTTCATAGGGGCGTCTCCTTATCCATTCCACCAATGGGTGGTCAAGTAGAGGCATGGTTTTACACAAGCTTCAGATACCGGTCATGTGCAAGGCGTTCCCATACTGTTATGCTAAATGCAACGTCGAAGTTCCCTTTGAAAGGGAACCCTGTTCTTTAAATAAAACAGCATGCTCACTCACGCCTGATTGTCATCTTATTGATGGAAAACAACTGACTCTAATTTCACCTTCAAATTTAACTCCTAATCCTAGAGGCTCGCATACTTTGCCACTCACAGATATGTAACATTGGATAATTTTCCTCAATGAATAAAAGACTGAGTATAATATTTTTGTCTCATTTGTTTAATTGGGTTCTAAAGGGTTCACAAACTTTCAAGCACCACTGTATCACAATAATGAGTTGAGAGGAAGAGAGCAAGGCTTCCAGGGGGTGAAAGGTCAAACACCAGCACAAATCCAGATTAATATATCAATTGGATTTTCTCCTGTTTAATTGGGTAGAAAAGAATGGCATGATTTTAAGTGATAACGTACAGTAGCATACTCCAATGTTCAACTGAAGATCTCTTACATAAATATGCAAAGGTTGGTTAGTCTGGTAATATAATATAATTAAAGTAACCATCGCTGAACTTCATGAAGTGTCTAGAGCAGATTAAATCATTATATCGCACGTTTTATCCGACTCAGCAGCTGATTCTCACACCCTTCATTAGCTGGGTTAGTGTGTAGACCAGGTAAAGTATAATCATTTTCGAAACTGGGTTGATATTTTAGTAAAGTGCACATACCGTATAATTGTCTCGAAGAATATAAATATAGGTGAGTACAATGCTATTTTATCATCATAGTGAGAAATTCTGTGCTTTTTTTTCTGAGATAATCACAAGTAAAGACAGCAATTTAAATGATATAGATCCGCAAAATAATCTAGAGACCATAAACAAAGTACATTCAAATTAGAAACCAATGTTATAGTGCGAACTGATTGGATGTTAGCCTGTTGTGTTATTGTGTTGTGTTTTTCTCTGCCGTTCCTGCTTTCTTTTTGAGAAATTCACTCCATAAATTGCTAGCTGGCCTTAGCATAATTACATCATGTATCATGAATATCATTGATTATTATGTTACAAACCAATCAGCCATAACTTTAAAACCACTGACAGGTGAAGTGAATAATGTTGATTAATTCATTATAATGGCAGCTGTCAAGGGGTGGGATATATTTATTAGACAGTAAATGAACGGTCGGTTCTCAAAGTTGATGTGTTGGAAGCAGGGAAAATGGGAACGTGTAAGGATCTAAACGACTTTGACGAGGGCCAAATTGTGATGGTTAGATGACTGTGTCGGAGCGTTTCAAAATCAGCAGCTCTTCTGAGGTGTTCCCGGTATGCAGTGGTTAGTACCTAGAAAAAGTGTTGAACCGGCGAGATGTCACCAGGATGCACTATGGGAAGAAGGCAAGCCGGCTTAGGCGGTGTGATGCTCTGGGCAATGTTCTGCTGGGAAACCTTGAGTTCTGGCATCCGTGTGGATGTTACTTTGACATGTACCACCTACCTAAACATTGTTGCAGACTAAGTACACCCCTTCATGTCAATGGTACTCCCTAATTGCAGTGATCTCTTTCAGCAGGATAATGCTCCCTGCTACACTACAAAAATTGTTCAGGAATGGTTTGAGGAACATGATAAAGAGTTCAAGGTGTTGACTCGACCTCAAAATTCCCAGATCTCAATCCGATCGAGCGTCTGTAAGATGTTCTGGGCAAACAAGTCTGATCCATGGAGTCCTATCCCACCTCGTAACTTAAAGGACTTAAAAGAATCTGCTGCAAACGTCTTCAGAGGTCTTGTGGAGTCCATGGCTTGACGGGTCAGAGCTGTTTTGGTGGCACAAGGTGGACCTATACAATATTAGGCAGGTGCTTTTAATGCTGTGTATTGGGTCCACTTTTAGACACTGCAAGAAATATTTTAAATAGAGACATAATTTTTGTGAAATTCTTTTTACCCAGCTTCATATTCCCCAGCATGATTACTCTAACTGCTCTAATTTCATGTTGTATGCGCTGCATTCTATTAGCAATTTTTTGGTGCTTTTTTTAAACCGTTTCTGTCCCTGCTCATAGAATGGAGCAATTTCAAACAATTAAGATTATTTCACTTGTTAAGATATATTTCATAAGGTCCTAGAAATCATAAGCATTTTTTTTAATATCCAATGCTTTATTTTGGATAAACCTGCGCTTGTGGAGAGAAGCTGTAATGCATGCTACCTTGAGAATAGATGATGTCATCGAGGAGGAGACTGGAAACATGATCAGCTTGGTAAACGATGAAATAAACGACAGAAGTACTGTCTGCGTCACTTTGTCCTGTTGTACATCATTTGTACGCCCTGTTGGAGACTATAAAGTATTTATAATCTCATTTGGCTTCTGCATTCATTTCCATACAGACTTCGCTCCTGGGTAATGGGTAATGCATGCTTAGTTGTTCAATTGGTTCAGGCCACACACACACACACACACACACACACTGGGCTTTAGAGGTGATCTAAAGGAGATGAGGAGTTTAATAATTTACTTATAGGCTGTCAGTCACTCATTTATGTTCAGAACAATTTGTGCACTATGAGACATTCCAGAAGGTTTTAACGATGTCGAAAGCACCAAACCAAGAAGAATAGGAATGTATGAGATAACCTAATTTAGGTTGGGAGGTATTTCTGGCTCACTGTGTCTATCTCTGTCTTCCTCCTCCTCTTCTCTCTTTCTCTCTCACTTTCTCTGTCTGTCTTCTACAGGTGCTGGCTGCGGTTAGACACCTACTTCATCTGGAGTTTCATTGGTCCTGCAACGCTCATTATAATGGTGCGCCGAGACACACACACACACACACTCACACACACACAGTGAGAGAGAGAGAGAGAGAGAGAGAGAGAGAGAGAGAGAGAGAGTTCCACATTTACATATGCATGTGCACATGTGTATGTAAGTATATATATATATATATATATATATATATATATATACTTACACATGTGCACATGCATATAGTCACATAGGGACAGTACACACACACACGCACAAGGAAGCACCTTCCCCCATCCCTCCATGACACACATGCACACACACACGCACACAGGGGGATGCAGATAATGGTCTGCCGAAGACATTTTACCAATTATGTGAAAGTCAGGGTGTGTTGGGGTGAACTTTAAAAGCCCCACAAGACAGACAATACACCACTGACAACCGCACAGCTAAAGAGGAGACAGAGGACAGAGAGAGATAGAGAGAGGAGAAAGAGATAGAGCAGAGAGAGAAAGAAGAGAGAGAGTACAGAGAGAGTGAAGAAAGAGAGAGAGGGAGGGAATGAGAGGAGAGAGACTGAGAGGAGAGAGAGAGGAGAGAGAGTGAGAGGACAGAGATGGGGGAGAGAGAGGAGAGAGAGTGAGAGGACAGAGAGAGAGGAGAGAGAGAGAGTGAGACAAAGAGAGATACAGTGCTATATTAGTAATTCATGTTTCTAATATTTTATGAACATTAATATGAGTATGTTTTTATACTCTCTCTCTGTGTGTGTGTGTGTGTGTGTGTGTCTGTGTGTGTGGGTGGGTGTGCGTGTGTGTGTGTGTGCAGTTGAATGTGATCTTCTTGGGCATAGCACTTTATAAGATGTTCCACCACACTGCTATTCTGAAACCTGACTCCGGTTGCCTGGACAACATCAAGTAAGTGTGTGTGTGTGTGTGTGTGTGTGTGTGTGTGTCTTTGACTCTTGTGTTGTCAGTATTGCTTGCACTCTGACTCACTATCACTATCATACCATTTCTCATGCAGACTTACATGTACAAACATATTACATATAAACAACTCTCATCAGCTCCTATAGACGTAATGTTTGGTCTAGAATCTCCTTCGGATTAGTCTCGCTGGGCTTGAGAGATCAGTCAATAATGCTGTACACGTCTCTGGGTGCAGTCCTCTCTAGCGCCGTGCTAGAGCATCAGTTCTGAATTTAGGTTACATGGCATGCATTCCTATTTCGTTATTCCTTTTGATGTTTGTAATTGGGTGTAAAGTTGTTTAACAGAAATTTTGTGACCTAAATTCAGGAAGGCAATCATAGTTATGACAGGGAAAAGAAAAGACTTTCAAGTGTAGAAATATGGGAAAGGGTCTCAAGAACCCATAGTCCATATTTATCTCTTCAACCCTGATGGAAGCACCATGATACATCAACTGAGATTCAGATGTAGGTTTATATTTAGGTCCCTAATGAGCAATGGAACCAAATGGAAGGGAAAAGCTCTCTGAGACAAAATGAGGAAGAACACTCAAAAACCTAATCATCTAAACATCTAATAGGAATCTAGTATGTTGCTGAATGAATAGTCGTAGTTGTTATGATCATATTCCTCACTGCAAATTTGGTTTAGCTTCGGAAGCTTATAAAATAGCACTTGATGCAGCACATTCTATTATTTTGAATTAAAAAAAATAAAACATTCCACCATTCCCCGACAATAACGTGAACACACTTTGATGAAGCTATGAGATACTAGGTCATGAAATCAAAATCAAATTTGTCTGTTCACTAGTTTTAGTACTTTTATTAATAAAATAATTCCCAATGTTTATTTGTTTGAAGGATACGCTGACCAAGCACCCACCTGTAATGCTCGACTTAATTTAATCATCCGTAAAACGTTGTCATTCTGTCAATGCTATTAATTAATTGTGTCAAATTTATCTATTTATTATCGACCTTTTATAGATTTATTTTAGTATATTTATTATTAATAATGATTCTTTATTGGTAACATATACATTATAGCAGAGTGAAATTCTTTTCTTCACATACCCCAGCATGTTAGGAAGATGGGGTCAGAGCACAGGGTCAGCCATGACACAGCATCCCTGGAGCAGAGAGAGTTAGGGGCCCAACAGTGGCAGCATGGCAGAACTGGGGCTTGAACCCCCGACCTTCCGGTCAGTAACCCAGAGTCTTAACCGCTAAGCCACCACTACCCAAAACATGAATTTCATGACAGTCATTATGATTACAGCAGCAGTTCATAAATACACATTTACAATTTTTAGGTGAGATTGTCCACTAAAGAAAGGGTGAGACTGTTTTTCAGGAATGCGAGTTTTTAGGATATCCTCAACAGCAGAAAGTGAAATCGTAATGATACCATAGCCATCTGTATCCAGGACACCAGGAGAGCATAATTGGCCATGTGAAAGAAGAATGGCCTTGTTTCTCACACCGTCTGTCAATTAGTGTGGGACTGGGCAATCTCATGTAAAGTATAAGACTCAAGCACAGTTAGCTGCTCTAAAATGTTTGGGTTTTTTTAAAGGATGTGGCACCAGGCTTCAGGTGTCTCAGAGGAACACCTTTTAACGTTTTAACCCTCACCCTCATGTCCCAATGGCCATATGTGTGGTAAGGGATGACCTCGATGATGTGACGTGAAATAGCAGAGCTTCCAGGGAAAATTGAGGAAAAGTAATAATAATAATACTATTTTAGTATTTCTAGAGTAGGGACCAGCACTGACATTTGGGTTAGAGCTCATAAGATGAATATGAGACGATAGATCAGAATTTCAGCTTTCATTTCCTTATATTTACATCTATGATATGTTTAAACAACTTAGAACATGGCACCTTTGATTTGAACCCACCCATTTCCCAAGTGATCAAAACATTTTAGAACACGTGAGTGACCAGTGTGTCTTGTTGCCCAGGTGTGCCCACTTAGATTGATTGTTTAAACAATGAATAGCTCTGAATGTCTACTGCATTTGTTGTTAAAAAGGATAACCCCAAGCAGTTGATAACAGAAATATTGTGAGAGCTGTGAAGAAAAACCTAAAAACAAGAGTCGGTGTGATCACGAGCAACCTCCACAGAGCAGGGGTTGAAGGTATTACAATCCACCATTTGAAGAAGACTTCGAGAGCAGAAACATAGGGGTCATTGCACAAGATTCAAACCACTCATGAGCAGAAAGATTCAGAAAGCCAGATTGGAATTTGCAAAGAAATACAGACAAAAGCTCTGGAAACAAGATTATTCTCTACCAAAGTGATGGAAAGGCCAAAGTGTAGAGAAACAAAGGATCTACTCATGATCCAAAACATACAAGCTCATCTGTGAAACATGGTGGAAGTAGTGTCATGGCTTGGGCTTGCACGGCTGCTTCTGGAACATTCTCACTAATCTTTATTGTTGATGTAACTCATGATGGTAGCGGCAGAATCAATTCAGAAGCCTACAGAGACATTCTGCCTACCACTTTAAAGAGAAATGCATCCGACTTAATTGGGAGAAACGTCATCATGCATCAAGACAATGACCCAAAACATACTGCAAACACAACAAAGGGCTTCACCAGGGGAGGAAAATGGAAGGTTTTAGTCAATCACCAGACCTTATCCCAATTCAGCAGCATTTCACCTCGTGAAGATGAGACTGAATGGAGAAACCACACAAAACAAACAATATCTGAAACAAGATGAAGCGTCCAACAGTTTTGTGATGTTAGTGGCTTGATGTAGCTATTGCAAGCAAGGGTTATGCAACTAAATATTAAGTCGTATTTACTTTAAGACAGTCTGTTTGAATTCTTCTGCTCACCTAAAAATTGGGTAGTCTGCCACCAAAGCTGCCATGTTCGAAGATGTTTAACACAATTTAAATATCAGGAAATGAAAGCTGAAATTTCTCATATCCATATTTCGATCTCAAATGCAAATGTCTTCAGTGTATAGTGAAAAACAAAAGAATTGACCTTGCCATTCTAATACTTTTGAAGGGAACTGTATCTGCTTCTTAAGGGATTCTCTAAGGGAATGCTTCAAATCATTCACAGTATTGAATTTCGCACCACTAAATTCCAAAGGTTTTTGGAAGACATTTTTGAAAGAATGTTCTGATCGAAGGTTGTCAAGGTTCAAATCATCTACAAGTTCCAAACAGTGCAAATTATCTGGCATAAGGTCAGGGTGATATGAAGTAGAGAAAAAAAAATTAACAAATATTTGTTGACAAGTTGGTGAGAAACCCGAAATCTGGATCCAGAAAATCAAAAGCATGAGGATTTGTAAGGTCAAAAACATGTGATGATTACTGCATGCCCAAGCTCAGTTCATTATATATAAATATGAATGCTTCCTTGAGATCAAGTGTTTGCTTTAAATTAAATAAAATGTATAAATTATGGAAAAGTTGAAAAATGTTTAGGGAAGGGAAGCACACATTTCGGATGCTGTCAGTAGCTCTGAATCTCTTCTTTCTCTAGGGTTTTTATTTTTTTTCCTTTAACTTTTTTAAACTGTATTTTATATTTATAAAGACAAATACTTTTCCGAACTGACCCTGAAGTGCATAATAATTGATAAAGAGCTGGAACGTAATGGCTTGCGAGTAGAAAAAATAACCAGATCTGAAAAAGGCAAACTTGTAATAAAACAGATTTATAAAGGTTACACTGCAGGATATAAACCTAAAGCAAGATTAGATTACTCTGGACAGTAAGGTGCATAGATAGGTCTGTGGACGACTTTAGAGCAAACATTAGAGACAGACATCATGTAATTGTTTAATGAGGAGGATGAAAATCAAAAAAGAAAACACATCAAAACTACAGCAGCCATAGCTTATCTAGTATGAAATATTATGAATACATTTAGCATATTTTATAGCCGCCTCGGGAACTAGCTCAAACATCATTGCTGCAAGAGTAATTGAGTTTGTCTGTACAGTGGCTTTAGAAGTGTACAAAAGGGAGTCACGTGACGCTATGCGAAGAGCAGACATGTAAAAGACAGCTCTGCGCGCTTTGCTAATCTTTTCT
>JAFFST010045667.1:14725-34384 GCA_022414735.1 Noturus placidus | reverse complement strand
TATATATATATATATATATATATATATATATATATATATATATATATATATATATATATATATAGGGCTTGGCTTCACAGATTTGAGATTTGTATGTAGATTTACTGTCCTGTTGTTTGCCTCAGTCTAATCGTTGTGTCTTTCCCTGTTTTGTCTCTGCTCTGTTCTTTTCACTTCTTTTATATGTTCTTTTGCCATCTATCTCTCCTTCTTTCTCTCTCTGTTTCTGTCTGTGTGTCTGTATGGATTGTAGGTACCATGGCTAACCATCTCATCTCTAACGCCTTGTTGCGTCCTCATGGCACTAACCCTTATAACACATTGCTGGGAGAATCTGCAGTGTACAATAACCCATCTGCAAACATGTTCAACACACAAGGTTTGACTATGTCTCTCTCTCTCTCTCACACACACACACACACAAATGGTCTACACACACTTGAAATTATGCTGCTTACTCTGTTCACAATTAATTGGTATTGTAGTAGTAGTGGTAGTAGTAATTCCTAATAAGCATACTCAGGCTAAAAGTAGCTCCTAATTGTATATACAGTATCTCACAAAAGTGAGTACACCCCTCACATTTTTGTAAATATTTGATTATATCTTTTCATCTGACAACACTGAAGAAATAACACTTTGCTACAATGTAAAGTAGTGAGTGTACAGCTTGTGTAACAGTGTAAATTTGCTGTTCCCTCAAAATAACTCAACACATAGCCATTAATGTCTAAACCGTTTGCAATAAAAGTGAGTACACCCCAAAGTGAAAATGTCCAAATTGGGCCCAGTGTCAATATTTTGTGTGGCCACCATTATTTTCCAGCACTGCCTTAACCCTTTTGGGCATGGAGTTCACCAGGGCTTCACAGGTTGCTACTGGAGTCCTCTTCCACTCCTCCATGATTACATCACGGAGCTGGTGGAGGTTAAAGACCTTGTGCTCCTCAACCTTCCGTTTGATGATGCCCTACAGATGCTCAATAGGGTTTAGTCCATCATCTTCACTCTCAGCTTCTTTAGCAAGGCAGTGGTCATCTTGGAGGTCTGTTTGGGGTTGTTCTTATGCTGGAATACTTCCCTGCGGCCCACTCTCCGAAGGGAGTGGATCATGCTCTGTTGCAGTATGTCACAGTACATGTTAGCATTCATGGTTCCCTCAATAAACTGTAGATCCCCAGTGCCGGCAGCACTCATGCAGCCCCAGACCATGACACTCCCACCACCACTCCCACCACCAACATTAGTTTTATTTATATATATATATATATATATATATATATATATATATATATATATATATATATATATATATAAATAAACATCCCATTGACAGTTGGTGCCACACAGGCTGGTTTGAGTATTGAGTATCTGAGTGGCTATGACTGAGGTGATAGCACTCTTTACAATGACGGTGAGCAGAAAAGCATCTCGGAGTGTTCAACATGTCACACTTTGAGGTGGATGGGCTACAACAGCAGAAGGCCACATCGAGTTCTTATCATGTCAGTCAAGACAAGAATCTGAGGTTATAGTTCACCAAAATCAGACAGGTGAAGATTGGAAAAACATTGCCTGGTCGTTTTCCACTCTTCAGCTCTTCCTGTTATTAGCTGACAGGAGAGAAACCCAATGTGGTCTTCTGCTGCTGTAGCCCATCTGCCCAGCTTGAACCAGTCTGCCCATTCTCATTTGACCTCTCTTCTCAACAAGCCTTTTTCTCGTTTCACTGAATGTTTTTTTTTGTTTTCCGCACCATTTTGTGTAAACTCTAGAGACTGTTGTGTGTGGAAAAACCCAGAAGGTCAGCAGTTTCGGAAATACTCAAATCAGCCCATCTGGCACCAGCAACCTTGTCATGGTCAATGTCACTGTGATCGCATTTTTCCCCATTTCTGATGTATGATGTGAAGAGGAACTGAAGCTCTTAACCTTGTGTCTGTATGATTTTATGCATAGTACTGCTACCACGTGACTAACAACTTTCAAACAAATCATTAATTTTTTTTTTTTATTTCTTCACAATCTATACAGCCTTCGTCAGTCTTGATTTTTACATAAATCTGTTGCATAAGATGGCTGTGTAAATCAATAATGTAGTTACATGTCAATTAAATGTGAATCCCCTCATTTATTAATACTTAATGTGGCGCACATTTGTAGTCAAACAAATTCTGTTTTCTGACTTGTAAGCATTCATTTGTTTTGGTCTTTGTCACACATTCTCATTGGTGGAAAGAAGCCCCTCCCACTCCAGCGAAGTTATAACCACACCAAACCTTTAGTGATTTCAATGGAAAGTTATTAGCATTACACAATCTATTCTCATTTGCTTTTCATTACTGTTTATTATTATTATTATTATTATTATTATTTTGCAGACACAATTGTATAACGTTAAGCGTCCAATGGAACATCCGGTTATTTTATTTTTCTTTACTACAACTTTAAATCTACTGTGCAGCTCTCTAAGAAACTAATTAGGATAGTAATTTCCAGGTGCTGTTTACAGGATTGTTTAGAAGATATTGCAGATGTAATGATCATTGTCACACAGCTCATATCACACAATTTGAAAATAAATAAATATATATATACTGCTCCAGTTCCACTATATGAATGTTCACTAATAAAAATGTCGAAGATATGGCGAAATAAGTAATAGATTTGCCTTAAAGGTATGTGCATGTTTTTAGAAGCGGCTGGAACATTATCACGTAAGCCGAAGCAGGACATGCGTTGAATGTTTCAAGATTATATCCAAACCGATCGTTTCTTAAGACCAAGAGTTGTTTGTAAACTCACAGGTAACAGTTTCATCAGTTTCAAGCCGATCCGATTTGGAAGAAGGGACTGGCTTCTTCCAACCCAGAGGTATAGGAAGGAGAAGGAAATATGCTCAGAAGAGCATTAAGAGATCTGCTAGAGACTAGAGAGCACCATTAATATAAGCATGCGTGCAAACGTTCCAGACATGAGAAGAAATAATCTGAGAACGACATAATTTCTAGTGTGTGCATACTCATCAGTCACACACACACACACACACACACACACACACACACACATACACACACACACACGCACACCACAAAAACTGCTATAATGCTCTGTACAAATGAAACACATCAACATCTGAAATGTCGTGTTGTTTTGGTTAAATTAACCGAATGTGTGATTTTTGCTGTTTTGAATGTTGCACATTAATTGAATGACTGCACATTCTTTTTTTTTTTAATTATTAAAAAAAAACCTCCATACAAGAGTTTAATGTTATTCAGTAGATGTACCGATTGTACTCTAAAACCTCACAGAATTTTTTTTAAGAGTGTATGCTATTATTATACATGCTGGCTGTAATGTCTATTAAAGCTGCCCTGCCCTTTGTCTTAACTATATATTTTGTCCACTGTGTGCATACCATTAACATTTTCTATGTAACCATGTCTTTTCTCCCACTCTCTCCTTTGTGTCTCTTTCTCTCCCTCCCTACTCTCCCTCTGCCGCTCTCTCTCTCTCTCTCTCTCTCTCTGTCTCTCTCTCTCTCTCTCTCTCTCTGTTCATGCTGATGTGCAGCCTCCTACAGAGATTCAAGTATGAGTCATTTTCTTTTCATTACCTACATCATCAGCTCACAGTTCTCTCTCCCCTGTCATCTTTTCTTTTCTTTCCTTTTCTGTTCTCTTCTCTTCACTTAATAACAGGTGATGATAAAGTGTTTTATTCAAGCTACAGTAAGAATTATTTGGTAAAAATTGAAAACATGATTTTTGATTTTCGCAGTAACCAGTTCACGGTAGCTAATCTCTTGTTGAGTGCTTTTTTTTAACACTTCTGTAGTTGTAAAAACTTGGGCTGTAGACTAGTGTAGCTATACTACTTACATCATGTAGCTTTATTATCATGTTATATAGACTTGCCTCAAATCAGAATTAAACACATTTTAAATTATGAGTTTTGGAGGTTTTGGTAAAGGTTTGTCTCCATTTTTTTAGAGGGGATGCTGAATAATGCGCGAGATGCCAGTGTCATGGACACACTACCGCTCAACGGCAACCATGGCAACACTTACAGTGACTACCTCACATACGGCTCATCCTCACCAACTACACTAGAGAAGAAGATACTGAAGGAGCTGACAGCCAACTACGCTTCCACCTACCACCCCAGCACTAAGCTTGCCAACCACGTCGCCAATGGAGGCGTTCCCAGCCCGGCGAGTACGGCAGGCATCAACCGTGATGATGAGAACGCTGCTGCTGTTGCCCTGGGAATCTCCAGAGAGGATGAAAACAACGCCCACACTGCCCTGAGCTTGGAGATCATCAGGGAGGAGTCTCAGGCACCTCTCCTCCCACCAAGACCGCTGCCTCCAGATAGCCACCCCCCATTACACACGTTCTCCACCCACCGGCGCCTTCCGCAGGAGAACAATGAGAGTTTTTTCCCTCTACTGAAGAACGAGACACACTCATCTCACGTGCTCAGAGACTCATTATACACCAGCATGCCGACTCTCACCGACCACCCACATGGTACCAATGACATCAACGGCATCCGTGACGAAGATGAAGATGAGGACGAAGATGAGGAGGAAGACGAGGAGGAGGACGAGGAGGAGGAGGACGAGGAGGAAGGGAGCGAGCTGCATTTGGCCAATGGGAAAGGCGTCATGGCAGATGGGGATGATGTATACTACAAGAGCATGCCTAATCTGGGCTCACGCAATCACATACAGGAACTGCAGAGCTACTACCACATGGGCCGTGGAGGAAGTGATGGATTCATCGCGCCGCCTGAAAAGGACGAGTCGTCACCCGAAGAACAGCCGCAAGACCCCTCGCAATTGGTCACAAGCTTATAGGCGCAGAGTGTGTGTTTGTGAGATGCAATGCACAAGACACGGGAACCACTACCTACTGCACTGATCAATCCCTAGAGAAACTGATAGCAGATAGCTGCCCAAAAACCAATGACAGGAACCCAGAGTCAGATAGCACTAGGAAAAAGGACCAGGTAGGGTAACTTTCAGTTAGGACTAGTACCAAGAAATTCAAAATATTCAGCGTGGTTGATCAGATCTATCAGATGTACAAAACACAGGCTCTTTTTTTTGTGTGAAACCATCAGCCATTTCTAATAGCAGACTGGGAAAGAACATACTGAATGACACGGTATCCATCAGAAGCCACGTATTCCAGTGAGACACGTTATCGATTACCCTGTCACTTCCCCCTCTACACCACTTTTTCCCAACTGCTGTCTGGCCATAAATCCTCTGGATTGTCCCTGTGTGAATAAAACGATAGCGACAAACTAGTTGCCATTTTAGATGATTATCTATGTTGATAGACACCGACCTGGACCTTGAACTCTTTTTGAACTATAATCCTCTACCCAGAATTCCTCTAAACTTCGGGTGACGATCCTTTGCTGCACACATTCCTTCCTTCCTGTTAACACTGATTACTGTTGTATACCATGTATCACATCACAACAAAGCATCTAATCCTTAAGACTTAAGGAAGCATCTTTTTCTTACTTTTATTTTTCAGTAATATCAGTTATCGAGAGGTAATACGCACTAATAACTAAAGAAACGGGATTTCTATGTAAAATGTACAGAAGCCCTTTGCATCACATATCACGTACACCTCATAGTTTTGATACTACTTTTTTTTTCCCCCTGCATATGTGTTTGTGTAGAAGTAGACCAATCCAAAAAAACTGTGCTGGTCCTCTGCACTATTCCCCCCACTTACCACTAGGAGCACCCATTCTCTCGCACACACACACACATACATACAGACACACACACATTCACATATAACACATATATTCAATAAAGACATGCAATCACACATTCCTTATTTATCTTATTTATCATCCAATAACCACTCTTGTTTTGTTGCATTGTCCACTCTAATTTTAATTTCAATGCAAAAACATAGTGTCAGTTTTGGCCAAAAAGAAAGAAACGATGGCTTTAAGACCTGCAGGTTGAATGTGTCCTGTTCCAAACTGTTCCAGTTATCACAGATTTAAATGATGATTATATACAAACAGGAAGTGGTCACCAGATACCCTACATCCAGTACATCTACTAGTATCTAATATATTTAGCTTCCAGGTCTTTCTCTGTGTGTGTAGGGCCTCAGTAATTCTACTGATTGGAATAAATGTTATACAGAATATCTGCAAGTAAAAGAACAAGCTGTTAAGAATCGAATGTCGCTGAAGACAAAATCAGCATGGAAACGGGGCTGTTTACTCTTTCTTGACTTCCTGTAGCTTGCACATCTACTTCTTTTTATTTCCCTGAGAAAAGTGACTTGGTATTTATCCCCACAAGGTGCTTTATCAGATCTGAATTGTTGGATCATTGGTAGAGGTAAGATTTTAAAAATCAAATCGGCACTGAGACCTTTTTTTAATTCTTATTATTACCATCAATATTGTTAATATGATATCTATGGAATTATTATTTATTCTTTTCATATGCATTCGAAATTGAATGAGCTCATAACTAATATTTGTTGTAACAGTGAAAGTTGTTTGCCAACAAATAAAATGACTGAATTGATATTTAGGATATTATTTTTTTGTTGTTGTCAATGGTGAGTTTGAGTTTGTGGGTTTCTACACGTGTTATGATATTTAGATATCATGGAGAACTGCAATATATAAAGAAGGGCATTTCAAACATAGACCATAACACCAGGTAGAAACTAGTAACAAAAGTTAAATAAGAAATAAAACAATAAAACGCTGCTATAAGACAAGAATCGTTAGCGTGACGCCGTGACAGCAATTTGCCGATGATGGCAATTTTTTTCTTTATTAATTACTGACGCATTAATATATATATATATATATATATATATATATATATATCCAGCATGAGTCTGTCTTTTTCTGTATCTGTATCTTTTTCTCAGCCTAGTATGAACTTTATTTAAAAAATAAACAGTACTGACTGTACCATGAAAAGGTACTGTACTTTTTCAAATGAAATAAATATATAAATATTTATATCAGCTATATAATAAATATTAACGTAAACATACAATATACATCCAAACTGAACCGAAAAGTACCACTACAAATAACAAATAAAAATACGGACATCCAAAATGATTTTTTTTTAAAACCACTTTAAATAACACAACAAAATTAGTCAGTGATTAGTTAGTTATTTCATGTCTAGAGGCTGCTATCGCATTGTATAATGACAGAAGACCCTTCTCAGTCGAGCCTACAACGGACACAACTGGGAAAAACTATCGGTGTGGATTTTTGCAGATAACCAATAGTTCCAGCTGATTTAATCGGAAAAACCGATCAATCAGTCGACCTCTACCTCCTACCAATCAGTACTGGGAATTCAACAATGCTGTGGTATACCAGCAAATAACATTACCATCTTATTTTCAGAGTCAGATGGCTCACTCATACCCTTTTTTTTCACATGCTGTTGCAAATCATGGGCCATATTCCTAACTAAGAATTCTCATCAATACCGATGAGAGGAAATTTCTAAACTAAAAGTAAGCGTGGGGTCGACCCTGTTGCTACAGATGATGGAATGTTTCACGAATGAATATGGATGGATGGTGAATGGCTGTTGCAGTAATTTTGTTTCTAAACAAAATTCAATTTCACTTAGAATTTCGTGTTACATCAAAAGTAAAATCGTAATACTGTATATAAATAAATAAGTCCTGCTGTATATGTGTGTATTAAATCAATTCTAATTTACATTTAATTAAAGTAACAATATACACAATCATTATGTAGCACACTGCACCATAGTAGAACCATGGACTGTAGTTGTAAGATTCTGAAAGGAAATACAAAAATCATTTTGTTCAAAAATTATATTTTCTATCATTTTGATCAAATATTTTAGACCCGAATGTTACTATTTTGGTTTATAAACAATTCCAGGCATAATGTTTGATAATGTTTCACTCATTGTATATTTCTATACATGGACAATCAATTAACTTTTTTAACATAAGTGATATTTAGAAAAAGTCTAAATTATTTGCCATGCAATTTTATGTACAATAGTAACAAAACAAAAAGAATTGATCATTTCTGCATGAAAGGGTTTAATTGCAAATAGTCAAGAGGACATTATTTATTCTTTGATGTAAAATTCATGGATGATATTTGCAGTGGCAGACAGTTGTGTAAACATTGATCTCCAGCAGTGTTCATTACTTAATAGGTGAGGGGACTGCACAACTCTATGATCATTAATATCCTTCCTTGATTGACACATTGATACATTTTGAAAGCTCATTGTCATTAGATATCAAACAGATTCACTAACAAATCACAAACAGATTTGGTCTTAGTGAACCCCTCAAGTGTTTTCAGCTCTAAAATGCTATAAATTACTCTTAGACTGAGAAACAAAGGTAGACTTTAAATCCATGGCCGTGTTTTTAATAGTTTCTTCTAATTTGTCAAGTAAGGAGCTACTTTTAGCCTTTAGATTCCATGTTGAGATTGTACAGAACCCAGGAGCCATATGTGAAAAAAATCTTAAGGCTAAAACATTACTTAAGGTTTATTAATGCTACAAATCTGTGCTTTGTTCATGTAAACTAATGCAGTATATTATATTAGTTAAGGGAACCTTAATGCAAACGATTCATTTTCAAAAAAAAATTTTGTTTGTCATTTATTTTCAATATAGTCTCATTTTATTCATTATTATCATTATTATAATGAGCCTCATAGATGTCAATCAGTACTAATGTATGTGTGTGGTGCCATGCAGTGGACTGTCATCGCATCGAGGGCAAGTTCCCGCCTCATTCCGAGACTTCCTGGAATACAGTCATCAACCATTAGTCTCTGATCAGGCTTACTTTACTGAAGATGAATGAATTAATGAATGGAATTGTATACATGAGGTAGTGTTCATATCAGTAGCCTTTTTTTCTTTTTTTAATGCGAGAAATGGGCTGATGAAATAGATCGAAATAATTAAGCAGCTGATTGTAGTTTAAGCCAGATTCCAAGTTCAGCGATACTACTTTTTGATTCTAATCAAAATGGCTGTGCATGTGAAGGGATGTTTATCGGAGTTCTGTAGTCAAGGTTCTGTTTTTTGGCTCTAAATCAACCAAGAAAACTCGTTGACCCCACCCACTGGTCTTGATAGACAGGTGAGTAAACAATAACAAAACGCATTGTGCATTATGGAGCAAAAGAAGAAGGAAGTTGTGTATAGGGTCATTTGGCATGGACTTTAAAAGAGTTAATTAAAGTGGAGAAAAAAAAGTTTTTTTCAGTAATTGTCTTTTTTATTCTTCTCATTATTTCATTCATGATTGCATTTTATTAATTTCTTCAAGCAAAATCATTAGAATTTAATCAATCTAACCCCAATTCCAAAAATGTTTGGACAGGATGGAAAATACATTTGAAAATTCACCCTGTACTTTATTGAAAACATATTTATTAACACATTATTTGATGTTTTACTTTGATGAGAATTTAACTTATATTTTTCTTGTTTTAATACAAGTCAGCATACACTTACAAATCATTCTTATTTGTTTTTATTACCATTTCCCATACTGTCCCAATTTTTCGGAATATACTGCTTATTGCTGCACATATTTATGTAATCATTTATTTCAGAATTTTTACATTTAGCGTAGCACATATAGAATACATGTTTTTTTTGTATTGGATTTTATAAGAAATGATTACAAAGTGTTTACATAGTAGCTAAAAATAGTTTAAAACAGTCATAATCACAGATAAAGATCTCAGAATAGGATCTTGTATTACATGACAACTTTAACCACTCAACTGCTTTCAGTTTGCCGAATTATTTTAATTAACAACCATTTTAACCACTCCATGTCCATGCGGTGTGTTCGCCCATTTCAATAAGGTCCTTAATGAATCACACATATTTGTCTGGGTCAGGAGTGTAAACATGCTGTAATTACGAATTATTGATGACCGTGTCTCACCGTGCAAACACAGTCTGCAAACACACATAAATGTCAGTCACCGTGTGTGCATATGTGTATGTGTGTGTTTCTGAGAATACCCTGGACAAAACGTTACTGCGTTCATGAATATTTAACAGTAGTTTTGACAGGCACTTGAGCTTTTTGAGAAGAATTTTTTTATTTATTTAATTCTTGTTTCCTCCAAGAGGAGCATGGAGCTACACTGCATTCTCCTGAGGTCCATCCTGCCTTTGACTTGTGAGTGTGTGCATGTGGGTTTTGTATGCACCACGATGGCACATTTTGAACAGTTGAAGGCCTCTGAGACGCGAGTCATTTCACAATCTGCCGCCCATATCTACTCAGAAAAAGAAAGGGCATCATCTTTAGAAAGAAAAAAAAACCCAAATAACATAAGTCTCAACAATTGTGGAAGAAAAGGAATTGTGCTTGTGCTGGAGTAGGAAAGATATGCAAATATAGGAAGACAGAAACTGATGGTTTTCTTTATTGTTGGTCATAATTACTAGACGTGACCAACCACCAAATGCACAGAAATGCAACTGCATCCATGTTATTCAGATCCAAACATCCCATTCAACATAATTCCACTATAAATTTGTTTAGAATCATTTACTTACTTACTTTCTTATGTTATTTACTCCCTTCCGGAACGTTCCAGTTACTGCAGCTTGATCTGATCGCATTGAAATATTATGAGTCCCTGAATACCCTATTGCTTGGTCTAAATAAGCATCACACAGTGTGTAATAATCGTCTACCAGTTCATTTCTGATATCTAAGAACCTCATACTCAGATGAGAGAACGTAAGATAAGTCCAAATGGATGGATAGACAGATGAAAGCATTAGAGAATAACCTCCAGGTTAATTAAATAGCCAAAATAATATAGCTCAGAATATAGGCTTTGTAATCGATTAGTGCTATGTGTAAAATTCTCAGGCTTTGTCCTCTAACAAAAGGAGTGATGAAGCATACATTATATTTGAAGCATGATAAGGTTATTAGAGTTGATTTAATGGCTGCATAAACAAACAGGGACATCTAATCCTGCTTATCTTTAGCCACTGAACACAGAATATACAGTAAGAACGCTCGAGCTTCACTCCTGTTTCTTTTGATAAGCTTCACTGAGTAATAATGCTTTGGAAGCATTTATTTATTTATTTTAAAGCATCACTGTAATGACAGGTCGACTGCATTACAGTTGTCGACTGATGGTGGCCTCTATGTAATTATAGAGTACTTATTTCTTAGGAATGAAAAAAAAAATACATTTATAATGTTCGCTATATAGTGACTCAGTTTCAAACAAAGTCAAAGAAGTCAAATGTGAAACAAAAAAAAAAAAGAGAACAAAAGCAACGTGTAAAAAAAAGTACACAATTCACACATCCTCGTTCGCTACATGTGAACAGGTGCAATTATTAAACTATTACAATTAAAGTCATGTAGACTTGCATTATGAAAAATCTCAATAAAAATGTCACTTGTCAAGCTGTTGCTTTGTCGCTTGCCATAAATGAAAAAAGTCATGTGGTGCACATACATAGAAAATGAACGGTCACCTGTCAATTTGTCGCGTGTTCGTCTGAGCGTAGGGTAAAACGCCCCACCATTAAGGCTTATTAATGGATTTTGGAAACAGGGCACTCAGGTGGAATTCATCAGTTATTGAGCAGCCATGGATGTCCTCGGATGCAACCCATAATGGTACTGGCTAGCTAATGGGGTCTACTCTTATTAAGCAGGTAGTATAGCTGTCAGCCTTGATGTTTGCTCTGAACCATGTAGGCTGGGCTGTAGTCCACATCCAATGGAGCATCAGATCATCTTCAGATTCTATAAATAGCACAAGCTTTAGCAATAATAACCCAAGAAATGGGACATTTGGAGATACTAGAAGCTAATAAGAGACAGTGTTATCATTCATGCATTCATCTTCAGTAACCACTTCATCTTGGTAAGGGAAGCAGTGGATCCGGAGACTATCATGAGAGTATAGACTGGGTATAAAGTGGGAATACAATCTGGATGCCACTGCACCCATGCAAACACACACACACACACACACACATACACACACACGCTTATTTTATGATGCTTACACACTTATTCAAACCTACAGTATTATTTTTGGGAATTGGGAAGAAACCAGCGAACCCAGAGGAAACCCACATGGACATGGGGAGAACATGCAAAACAGACAGTAACCCAATCTCAGGATCGTGCCATGGACCCTGGAGCTGTGAGACAGCAACTCTTCAACTCTTGACGTTGATATTTTGAATGGGACAGAACGATGGATTGAACTTTTTGGTAAATTACTCATTGAAGGGATTGTTTGCAAGCCAGTTTGTATACAGTTTCTGTTTCCTGACAGCTCAGTGCAGCCAGGCATGATATCTACTTCTTGTACATCAAGGTTTATCTTCCAGGAGAAAGAGTGAATCTAGAAAGGTGTCAATCTTGTTGACAAATTGAGAGTTCTGGGTGTGTTCATACCACACAACACTGGTGCTTTCTATTGTTTCAGGATTTCCAAACATCCTGATTTAATCTCTCCATCTGTCCATTATACTGTGACAAGAAACTAACATTTACAATGAGGTACTTGCAGTGTTCATGAGAATTCAATCTATCTCCTCCACCAGACAGAATGTCAGTAATCCATACTTATGAAACAGTTGAATAGTACCTCAGCTCTCTCCATGGCAGTGTATGTTTTGCTGGTGTGAGCCTGACATACTGGTAAATCTGCTCTAATGTAGCTGGCCTTGAGACATCTGTCTCAAGAGAAGGCCAGGAAGTCGACAGACAACTTTCTTGTTAGGGCAGCAAATGGCTGACCTGAGCAAGCTATAAATGCGCATTGCTCTAGGTAAGGTGATTTTGAACAACCTGGGAGGGGCTCTCAGCAGGAGCAGGCTAAATTTCTTCCTTAACGCCCCACTGGACACATGGTACAATGAAATTTAGATTTAGACTGGATGGGTTCTTCACTTGTGTCATCATATAGTTGCACCAGAATCCTCTTCAGTTTTCTTTGAACCAGATTAATATGTGAGAATGAAAGGTGAAGAAAACTGCCTTGAGAGGATTTAAGCACTATTTCTGTTTAATACGAGAAATAAATAGTGTCCCCTCAAACCAGCGCTTCTACTCCTCTACGCCGCTTTAATGGCTAGTAATTCCTGATTGCCCCTCTCAGTGGGACTGATTTTCCATGCATACAGCACACCAGGGTGGAATTTGACTGGTCTGTGTACTATAATGTTGTGACAGTATAGCTCCAATGTTAGTTTTTCTGAGTCATCTCTGCTACAAAGGACAGTGGGCAATTAAGGTGTCTGAGAATGGAGGGTGCTGGAGAAGTACTCCTTTGAATTTACCCTTAAGCAGCGATGTGTGGGATTTGGAGACAATGCTTAATCCTTGAATGGACCATGGCCAAAGTTGGCAGAAAACTGCTTAGAATCTTTCACAGTGCAAGGCTGGGGATAATTTATTTACTGATTATTGAGCCAGGAAGAAATATTACTTAATAATAAGATGCCTGAGCTTCTGTGAGTCACCCTGAAAATCTTGTAATGCTAATTCATTTAACTTAGCTAACTAACTACACTTAATGGTCTAGTTGTGTTTATTGACCCCGGCTATGCACAGAGCTTTGGTGAAAGCCCCTTTATTCAGCCAATGATCTGGTGCCAAGCAGCGTTTTGTGAGATTACAGTAGAGCTATCAAAACATATATTAGCTAGCTAGCTAATGTTAGGTAACTTGTCCGTTTGTAGGTTTTTGCAAACTGAGCCTGAAGGGATTGGATTGTTGCAAGGAGCAATTGGCAAATGTGACAGGTCTTGTGATGGTAGGATCCTGCCACTTGAACCCTGCACAGTCTGTGTTGGCTGCCAGTGGCTAAAGTGAACAGCCACATCTTTATCAGTTCCAGACCCATCACACTGCGATGCCACAAAAGAGGAGTTTTGGAAATTCTCTTTGGGAATGCTTCTTATAATGACTATGAGATGACTACACAAGTAACATTGTAGGCTTTAAGATTATATTACTATTACTACAGTAAATTCAGGCATATAGGATAACTAAAAACTAGATAACGATACAGTACACTATTTAGAATAAGTCGCATTCATTGTGTGGCAATGAAAAATATGTGGCAGCTAGCATCGCTGGTAGCTTTAGCAACATGAAGCTGCTGCAGACTCTCAGGTGTAACACATTAGAAAACGTGTAATGTACTTGTAAGACCTTCTAATATAGCAGAGCAATGGGTATTTTTCATGTATCGTAATTGAATGCAGTCCTCTGTAATCTCTTCAAGGGCAGAGCAAGCCATGTTTCTTTTCCTGCTAAAAGGTACTTGATGCAGTTGGTGAAGTAAAAGTATGGCTATTCAGGTTGTGAATGCCTCTTTAATGTGTCGTTTCATAGCCTGGGTTCCAGGCAGTGATGGGGGATGAGTGTGCTTTACTGCACAGACGTGAATACCCCGGCAATAAGTTTATTGTCCTATTTTGAGCACCAAAGCAGACCTGCACAGCAAAATTTCATCAACCTTTGCAACATTTCACTGTTTTGGAGCTTTTGCTTTTGGATGCACTTGACAGTTTCTTTTGAAGTGATTGCTCTGACCATAGTAGAGATTATTCTTTATGCTGAATGTCCCCAACCAAATTCCATGAAAGGGGAATGGAGGGGAAGTTTCTGGCTTTTTATTTATTTATTTGTTTTTTAAAATGTTAGCTTGAGGGATTATTGAGTGTGATTGAGAATTAATTGTATTGCAAATGTGTGACTTGTCTGTGCATTTTGTCCCCAATTTGTTTTTGCCAATTCCATCCTACTAGCTAACTCTCCCCTATCACACATCAACTACCAACAGAAGAGTGTGACACACTCAGAGGAACATGCTGTCTATTCTGTTCCACGTGCTACATACACCCTTGACTGTCTAGTGTGCTAGTGTGATCAACAGGGAAGAGAGAGTATGCCGTCCCTCTCACCCAGACAGCTTGGCCAGTTTGCTCACTTGATTTCTGCACATTGATTTCTGTCAGGATTTGAATCCATGATCTCCCAGTGATAGGTTCAAGGCTTTATCTGTTGTCCGACTCAGAAACGCCTTACCAAGCCTTCCATCCAGTGGGAACCATCAGCAATAAGCACGTTGTGTCCAGGATTCACAAATTCATTGCACAGTCTATAGTTGATCTGCCTCCTCACTATTCTTCCCCAAGGAGGGGTAATCCATGACTTTGTGAAACAACCGTTCAAGCTGTTAGAAGGATTGTCTCAAGGCAGACATTTAGTGCACACACTGAGGCCCTTGAATCTGTCCTTCCAGTCAGGATAGGACTAATGAATGACACTCATCAGTTGTGTAGTCTGAAAGTAAACAGCTGAATTGGAGAGTGTGCTGTATAATAAATCCCATAGATTTACGTAACCACTGCCATTTCTTTGTGTGTGTGTGTATGTGTGTGTGTGTGGGGGGGGGTGTATTGAAACACAAGGTTTAGTAGACAGCTTCTAAATAGGAATATGTCTGATTTGTGTTTGGTTTAGAGGAGGAGCTGCACCTTGGCAGACTTTCTTGTAACTGGTAGAAAATCCATTGGAATTATTGTGCTGAGGAACCCAGCCGCTTTCCTTGACTTGAGACCACCAGTTGTGTTGGCTTCTTCTATAACAAAGAGACTTGGCAGGGTGGTTGGAGTCAATGTGCCAAAGTGTTTATTAAGTTCTGTTCTGGAAATAGAATCCAAAGTAAACAAATCCAATCACAAGTTCATAGCTTTCAACAATGTATTTGAGGCACTAGCAGACGATGTCCAGAGATGATTGAAACACACATAAATAGTCACGTTTCAGAAACACACAATGCATATAAGACTTGAAAAATAACGACACAGACTTTAGGGTAAGCAAGAAACTGACTGTAGAGTAGTCATCAAATACTTTCTTTGAACTTTATGTTAAATTAGAGTTTATGGGGAGGCTGTGGTGCAGGTGGTAGAGCGGGTTGTTCACTAGTGCAAGGTTGGTGTTCACCAATCAAAGTTGGTGAAATGTCCTTGGGCAAGACACTGAACCACAAGTTCCTCCTGGTGGCAAGCTAGCACCTTGGTGTGTGTGTGTGTATGTGAAATGGTGAATGAATAACATCATAAAGTGATTTCTAGAACCATTAAGGTTAAAAGGTGATATATAAGTGCAGACTATTTATAAAAATGCAAAGTATTCATGCACAAATATACAGAATTATAAGCACAGTTAATAATAATAATAATAATAATAATAATAATAATAATAATAATAATAATAATAATAATAATAATAATGAATCTGGCTTTTTATTTCTTGTTTTAATTGAGTTAGGAGCAGAAATCACATGCTGAAATTTGCTCTAATTGTTTCTAATTGCTCATTACATATACATATATATATATATTTTTTTTACAATGATGTCCATAAAAGTAAAATTTTAGACTTATTCACATACAAACTGACAAGACTTAAAGTCTTAAATGGAAATGTATGACTTCTATAAGAGTACTGCATAAGCAATGATAATGTCCTTGCACACAATTTGTGTTCACAGTATGTACTACATTTGTTTTTGGGTTTTTTTTACATTTTAAGACACATGTATGTGCATAAAATTACTGTGTTAATTAACCCCACATATATGCTCTTGTCATTAAAAGAAATAAAGGCTATGCACTAACACGTTTGACCTTAAAGGAAAAACCACTCGGAACAACTTGCATATTCACCTTTATAATTAACCTGTGATCTTCAGCGGCGTCCAAGATAAAATTATTTTATAATGAAATTCTGAGGTGACATTTACCTTTAAAATTATTTCATTGGCATGTTGGTCTATTTTAGTCATTTAGTTCTTTATTCTGTCCGGCTCTCTCAACTCCTCATCAGTACACTCTGCTCAAACAGACAAATTTCCAAAGCCTTTCAAAAACTTCGAGCTCAACACCATCATGCTCATGAATCGCTAACTAGTTTAGACTCTGGCGTAACTGCATCATGTAGCTGTATTGCATTCTGGACCTCCGAGTCCAGTGTTTACACCAGTGTCTCTACTACGTCTATGGGAAATGTTATTAATATGATACTGAACATCTCTGGAAAATGGTGAATGAGGGGGGGAAACTCTGAAACCGCTGAAACAGTGAAACCTGATTGTTATCTATCCATCTACAGTATGTTTGATATTGTAAATTTTTGTCAACCACTAACTACTCACAGGAATAACAGAACTACGGCACCAAATAACAAATTAGGACCGGAATCACTAAGCACATCACAAATATTTCATCATAATCATGTTTAATGAGTTTCAAGTTTGAAGTTTCCTTTAACATTTAAAGACGTAGAGTGCAAGGAGGTCATGTTTTTGTATGCCAAAAGATAGTATCAACCATAAACTCTGGGACCAACAAAGGTTTATGATTCTTACACATTTTGTTCATATTAGTAAATCTTAAAAATTAAACACAACTTTTATTAATTTTGAAGCCTAATTACAATCACCAGAAGTAAAAAGCTAAAGGCTTTAAACAAATTACACCACAGTCACATGGCTTCAACGTCACCACCACTACTACACTGCCGGTTGAATGTATTTACATTTATTCATTTAGCAGATGCTTTTATCCAAAGCGACTTACAAATGAGTGCACACTCACACACCATAGTAGCAGAGCATCCATGCAAGGTGCTAGCTTAGGGCAACTTAGGGTTCAGTGTCTTGCCCAAGGACACTTCGGCATGGGATCACCCGGGCAGGGATTCGAACCACCAACCCTACGATTAGCGGTTAGTGGACAACCCGCTCTACCAACTGAGCCACAGCCGCCCTTTGTTTATAGCACTACAACTTGAAAAACCCACTACAATTGGAGAACTTTATAAATTGATAAATCTACATGTTGTAAAGTTTAATTTGGAATCGTTTGCAAAAGCACGGGTATAAACACAATGAGGCTTTAGTAGATGAGTTTTCCAGTTGATGACGTTTAATGTCCCTAACAATCTCTGTAGTCCCATTTAGCTATTTGTTAGCAACCGTCTTTTTCAAGACACGTAAAAGCTTAACAAAATCACAAGTACTGATTATGTATAATACATATAAACTAAAACGTGAAAATATATTGAACTTGTGTTAACCGCATACCTTATTTCAGGCATTTAACTGAAAACCCATTCAAAAAACCCTTTCACATTGGGGACTAGGAAACCGGAAGTGCAAAAATGCTAACTGGTTTCCGGGACTCATTCCTGGAGCACTCTTTTGCAGTGCCTTTGATTTCCTATTTAAAAAATACCAAAGTAATAATGCCTTTAAAAGCTCTTTCCGAACTTGTAAAAGCGAGTTAGAGAACACAGCATAGTGATGGTGATGTGCAGCAGCATCATTCTCACATGCTTAGTGCACCATCAACTTGACTGTCATTTCTAGCACAGAAATTTTATAACAATTGGAAAATTATCATCGTAATTATCAACGATTATTGCTATCATTTTACTAACAATACACAATACTAAGCATTCTTGTCAGCTTTTATTATATTTTAATTATTCTTAATAGATATTGGCGGTGTTGTATAATCATGCACAGATCCTTTATCAGTCATAACAATAGTGCAGTAGACATTCTTCTTCTTCTTCCTCTTTTTCTTCTTCTTCTTCTTCTTCTTCTTCTGCTTCTTCCTCTTATTATTATTATAAGTAGTAGTAGTAGTAGTAGTAGTGTAATCTATCCTTTTTGAGGGTTTATTTTAATTTATGTGAGTGCTTTTTCAAGACTACACCACTACACTCTATAGACTAGTCCCCATTTTCCAATATCGCCACGTAATCCGCACCTAAATGTTACAGGAATAAACAAAAACTGTTTTTTCATTTAATCTTTCTACCTTTTTATTTCATTTACACCTTATAGACTCATAAACGAATAAAATCAAGAGAACGTGAATGAGTGTAAATTTTAATTTAGATAAACTCGTCCTTGGCGATGTTCCCTTATTAAACTTCACCGAAGTCCAAATTTTCATTCTTTTTCGGATTTAGGAAGTGCTGGGTAACCATGGAGACGGAAACGGCAGGATATCACTTCGCAGGCAGCGTTATAACAGTATACAGAGACCTACTGCCAACAGGGCTTATTATTTTGTGTGTGTGTGTGTGTGTGTGTGTGTGTGTGTGTGTGTGTGTGTGTGTGTGTGTGTGTGTGTGTGTGTGTTCAATGACAACTGACTTTTTTTTTTTAAATATATAACAGTTAATGTTAAGTTAAAGATAAAGCATAGAATGAATTAATTGTCAGTAAAGTGTGTGTTTTGACCTTGTGAGGACATTTGGCTGGTCCTCATTAGGAAATATTTTCTTTTTGTTACTGAGGCTAAGGTTAAGGTTTAGATTAAGTGAGGCATAGCATTAATTAGCTGAATTAATACTTTATATATATATATATATATATATCAGTGAAAGGTTCTCATGAAGATAAATGTGTAAGAGAGGTGTGTGTGTGTGTGTGTGTGTGTGTGTGTGTGTGTGTGTGTGTGTGTGTGTTCAATGACAACTGACTTTTTTTTTTTAAATATATAACAGTTAA
>JAFFST010045666.1:41567-53734 GCA_022414735.1 Noturus placidus | reverse complement strand
GCCCACCTCCTCTCCATCCATACATGCACACTCCCATCCATCCATCCATCCATCCATCCATCCATCCATCCATCCATCCATCCATCCAAACCCACCTCCTCTCCATCTATACATGCACACTCCCATCCATCCATCCATCCATCCATCCAAACCCATCTCCTCTCCATCCATACATGCACACTCCATCCATCCATCCATTCATCCAAACCCACCTCCTCTCCATCCATACATGCACACTCCAATCCATCCATCCATCCATCCATCCATCCATCCATCCATCCATCCATCCATCCAAACCCACCTCCTCTCCATCCATACATGCACACTCCAATCCATCCATCCATTCCCAAACCCACCTCCTCTCCATCCATACATGCACACTCCAATCCATCCATCCATCCATCCATTCATCCATCCATCCAAACCCACCTCCTTTCCATCCATACATGCACACTCCAATCCATCCATCCATTCATTCAAACCCACTTCCTCTCCATCCATACATGCACGCTCCCATCCATCCATCCATCCATCCATTCATCCAAACCCACCTCCTCTCCATCCATACATGCACACTCCAATCCATCCATCCATCCATCCATCCAAACCCACCTCCTCTCCATCAATACATGTACACTCCAATCCATCCATCCATCTATCCATTTTCTATACCGCTTATCCTACAGGGTCATAGGGAGCCTGGAGCCATGGGGTGCTAACCCATCATAGAGCTCAAGGTAACATTAGCTAGCTAATTTGCATGTTTTCCCCAGTTGTAAGCTACGCAATAGTAAAAATAATATGTACTTAATAATTAGATGCTCCGCCATTATTTTTTTCCCAATCAGAGTCCACAAACCCGCCTTCTTGTTTTCTATTGGCTCGCAAGACTGAGATTCTTGAGTTCACCTCTATATTTATTTCATTAAAAAAATTTATTTCATAAAAATAGTACAACTTTTTTGTTTTCTGCATTTTATTTATTTACATTCACGACATTTATAACCAAAATTGTATCTCCTGATCGATTTTTCGTAAAGGTTATGGCTAAACTATAGATGTTACTTCACCTCTATAATTCTTCCTTTATTATTTTAGAAGTCGGTCTTCACTGCTCACCTTCTTCCCCCTCCCTTAGTTCTCTCGTTAGTTCTATTTGTCGCTGCTTTTCATCATATTTCCTTGCAAACTCTGCCTTTCTGTCTGTCTGAGTTCATGTGGAGGCTGTAAAGAGTCATATATAAAATGAGTCTGGGTCGACAGAGCAGTTCATACTCTGTTACTAGGGTGCTAGGATAAATTGTTCAGTGATCATTTCCTGTCTCTCAGTTCTGAACTGAGGACATTGACTGGTCTGGCTGCTCCTACTTGATGTCCATATTATTTCTCATTCATGTCATTTACTCCTGCTTTGTTGTTTTTCTTTCCTGCTGGTATTCTTTACGATTACGTTGAAGCACAGACCTTTTTTTCTAATTTGGCTGCGTGCCATTTCAGCGAGCTGTGAATGTGCTAGCACAGGCGTTAGCAAACAATTAAGCAGGGCCTCTGTTACTCCCATATGGTTCAATCAGATCAATTCAAATTCAAATCCCAGAGTTGGCGCTACACCTACGAAAGTGGCAGGGTGAAATTCGATGGCCTCGTGAACATTATTTTACACCATTGTTACATTGATATGTGATAGTGTTTTTCATTTCCGTCAAACATGCTAAGTTTTTTCTGAATTGTGCAAGTTAGTTTTTCCGTAACGTCCAGGTTATGGTGTTTCTCGGTGGCAGTTTGAATCTCCTAGAGCTCCTAGATTCTAAATCTATCTATCTATCACCGATTAGTCGAGACCGACCGTCGGTCACTTCACGGCCCACGTATGTCAGCAACGCCAACCACAAAGCATGTCGGCAGAAGTAGTGGGGTAGTTTGCTATTGCTTTCCCCACCCCTCCCCATTTATCCGGGCTTGGGACCGGCGTGTAGCTGCTGCCAGTCACACGGCTGGGTACACACACTCGCACACCCATTCACACACTACGGACACTTTAGACACGCCAATCAGCCTACCATGCATGTCTTTGGACTGGGGGAGGAAACCGGAGTGCCCGGAGGAAACCCCCGACACACAGGGAGAACATGCAAACTCCGCACACACATGGCCCTGGCGGGACTCGAACCCCGGACCCTGGAGGTGTGAGGCGAACGTGCTAGATTCTAAATAGATCCCGTAAATCAGCTCACTTGCTACGCTCATTATAATGAAATATAATTGGTCTCTATTGCCTTAACATTCTCTCTCCCATCAAAATAATACAGTATGCAGTACTCGGACACTCATATGCAGTCTATGTGTTGAGTCAGTGAGACGTTCTTTCTTAATAATAAACTGATTATAGAGGTGATGGTATTTTTTTCTTAAAGAAAGAGGATTGTTTATATGTGAAGGTTTCTGTAAGGAGATTCATGGAAGGAGTCTCCAGTGTCAGCACTTTGTAACAGTCAGAGATAAAGCTGTAGCTTTTTGTTTCTGTCATGGCAAAGTCTAATGACGGAGGATGTTGCTCCGATTATTGCTGTGATATAAGAAGAATAAAGCACTTTTTATGGTTTGGTTCGGTTCGAATTTGTCATTTTGACGCCGGTGAAATGTTACAGTTAGCACCAGCGGCGTGCATGAATAAAATATTATGTAAAATTTGAAAAATGTCAGAACCCCAGTACTGTTTATGGAGGATGTAATGGTGTTATGTTCGGATGTATGCGTATTTATTGGCTGTGTGGGTGAGAGAGTAGAGGTCAGGGTACATGTGATAGACACCTCATTTTATGGGGATTCTTAAGCTTGTTAATTACAGACATTTCCTGTGTGTTATGGTAATGAGGAGCTCAGGTTCAGTGCAACTCAGAGTATAATCCAATTCCACTGCAGTTACACTGCTATCATTAGGGTGTGTGTGTGTGTGTGTGTGTGTGTGTGTGTGTGTGTGTGTGTGTGTGCGTGCGTGTTGTACAATGTTCTCTCTCTCTCTGTCTTCCTTCCATCTCTATCCCTCCCTATCCTTACTGTCTGTCTCCCTCCCTCTCTCATTTTGTTTCACTTCTTCATTCTGTCTCTTTCCCGCTCTCTCTCTCTCTCTCTCTCTCCACTTCATCCCACTGTCTCTGTCACCCACTCTATCTCTCTTCCTCCGTCATTCTCTCTCTCTCTCTCTCTCTCTCTCTCTCTCTCTCTCTGCTGACATACCACTGTATCTGTCACCCACTGTCTCTGTCTCTCTCTCTCTCTCTCTCTCTCTCTCTCTCTCTCTCTCTGCCACCATACCACTGTATCTGTCACCCACTGTCTCTGTCTCTCTGTCTCTCTCTCTCTCTTTCTCTGCCTCCAACCCACTGTCTCTGTCACCCACTCTATCTCTCTTCCTCTGTCAGCCTCTCTCTCTCTCTCTCTCTCTCTCTCTGTCTCCAACCCACTGTCTCTGTCACCCACTCTGTCTCTCTTCCTCCATCACTCTCTCTCTCTCTCTCTATCACTGTCTCTCTCTCTCTCTCTCTCCCTCTCTCTCTGCCTCCATAATTATCACTTTGTCACTCTCTGTCACTGTCACTACCACTTCCTCCATTACAATATATCTCTCTCTCACTCCATTTCTAATTCTTGGTCTCTCTGTCTCTGTCTCCTCTCATATCTTTCCTTCTGTGACTCTCTGTCTCTTCCTCACTCTCTCTTTCCCTCATTCTCTCCTATCTTACTTCTCTCCCTTTTCTCTTTCCCTCTTTCGCTCTCTCACTCTCCATCATTCTGTCCCTCTCACTCAGTTTCCCTCAATGACTCTCTCTGTCTCTTTCTTCCTCACTCTTTCTCTCTCCCTTTCTCACTCTGTCTCTCTCTTCTTTTTTTCCCTCTTTTAATCTCTCTCGCTCTCTCTCTCTGCATCACTCTCTCCCCATCTCTCTCTTCTCTGTCACTCTCCCTACCTCTCATTTCCACTTGTCTCTCATCCTCCCTCCTTCTCGCCTGTCTCTCTCTTCTCTCTATCCCTCTTATTTTTTCTCTTTTATTGTCTCTCTTGCTCTTTTATCAGGTATTATTTCTATTGATTTATACTACTACTACTCTCTCTCTCTCTCTCTCTCTCTCTCTCTCTCTCTCTAGCTCTCTGTTTTTCTCTCTGAATTCTTCCTCTTTCGTTCTATTGCTAGAGCACAGCTTCTAAGATGAAGATCGCTCAAGTTCATGTTATCAACTTTTAAGCTGAGATGAACCTGCCATCATCTCTACTTTCAAACTAAAATAAACTCAGCGAAGCTTCACTGAGCTGTTGCCTTGGAAACTCACAATTCACACACACACACACACACACACACACACACACACATCTGTATAATTATTAATTATAATAATAACAGTGTGACACCCCAAACATGCAGAGTTCATTTAGAGTTCCTTTAAAGGAGTCCAGACACTGTGGGAGTGTGTGTGTGTGTGTGTAATAGAGAAAGAGTGTGTGTGTGTGTGTGTGTGTGTGTGTGTGTGTGTGTGTGTAAAAGGGAAAGAGAGAGTGTGTGTGTGTGTGTGTGTATATGCATGACACATGCTATGATTACTCAGCTGTACTGTAAGAGTCTGCTTGTGTTCTCACTCGAACAGTTGTGTGATTATCCATGCTCCACAGCTCCTACTACAGAAGCTTCTTTCACCAAACTGCTATTTATACTTGGGGACTGGAAGAAGCATTCAGCTGCATAATATCACTGCAGGATATCATTTGCATGAAAGTGAGACGCGAGAGGGTGGAATAAATCACTATTCAGTCGATGCACTGTTTAGTCACGTGCTTACCAGGCTAAACAAACTCAATTCTTCAAGCATGCACTTTATTTCCAGCGAATCCTGAAAGAGCCGGCGAGCGCGTCTGATCCCAATCCAATCTGCACTGCAGGAATTCATGAGGTTACGCACTACTAAAAGTAGATTCAATTCAGGCACAAGTTCCTAGTGTGGGTAAGATAGGAAAAGGGGAACGTTGTGGCTGCTAGGACGTCTCTCGGAAATGCACACGGCTCAATTTCCTGTCTACGAATCACACGTCGAATAATATGACATGGGCTGAACGTGAGATGAACAGAGCACAGCGTTACAAATATAATCACTCAATTCCAAAGAAAAACAAAAGAAGCAGGATATTCTCCGAAAACATTCTGTAACAGAATACACAGACACACACACACACACACACACTTTCTTTAGTGTAGAAATGTTTCATGTTAATTTAAATGATTGACATTTGATATTTTCTGTAAAAAATAAGTGTGTGCCATACTATTGTAATAATGATATTTTCAAGCCATATCTGCATAATGATATGATATCTCAGTAAGTAAAAAAATATATTTAATACATGGGCGTAACCATGGATTCTTCTCATGTCCCCAGCAATGTTGAGGAAATACCAATCTGGCCCCCCAATATACAGTACAAAATATTATCCATATGTCCCCCTTTAATGAACCCTGCCAACGGATCTGTCTTTCTTCATCTATTCCTTTTCTTTCGTCTATTCCTTTTTAATATATTTCCGTGTGTTAAGAAGAATAGGTGTGTCCCCCCTCCAGTTGTACACTTGGTTGCGCCCAGACTCAACACAAGTTTGTTGATATATTTTAGCAGCTCAGTCTGTAAGAAATGGAGACAGGATGTCCACAGCACCCTACAATTTCCCCATGCTTCTATCACTCAGAAATCACATGAATTCAAGTAGTAACTGTAATTCTAAAAATATGCTCTAAATATGTGAATTTGGATGTTGAAGGAGTGGGCTTGGACTTTCCCAATGTCCTTACTATGTTTACACCCATCCATCCATCCATCCATCTTCAACCGCTTACTCCTTTATCAGGGTCACGGGGGAACCTGGAGCCTATCCCAGGAGGCATCGGGCACAAGGCAGGGCACACCCTGGACAGGGTGCCAGTCCATCACAGGGCACAATCACATACACACTCACATTCATACACTACGGACACTTTAGACACGCCAATCAGCCTAACATGCATGTCTTTGGACTGGGGGAGGAAACCGGAGTACCCGGAGGAAACCCCCGACACACGGGGAGAACATGCAAACTCCGCACACACATGGCCCTGGCAGGACTCGAACCCCGGACCCTGGAGGTGTGAGGCGGACGTGCTAACCACTAAGCCACCGTGCGCCATGCAAATTCAACTAACATTTCTCTTTTTTTTTTAAGCAAGCCTATTTCTAGATATTTCGACTCATTTAAAGGCTAAAATTATTTTGTTCTCTTTGCTGATGAAATCAATCATAATCAATCATTTCCTTCTAGAACAAAATGTACATTTGTAAATATGTCTCGAAATAGGCTTAATGATGTGAAACTTGTGCAATCATCTCAAAATGATCAATATTAGATTATTAGATCATTCGAATATTAGGCTTCTTAGTTCTTCACTCGATAAGAAATCGCTTTGCAGTGTAACAAACTGCATATTTTTGCTTTTATCCACAGTGTGGTTTGTTTTATTTTTCTCATTAGTCCGCTTCATTTAGCTCGGACTTTGTCACCACAGACTGTGACGCGACTTGAACTTGCGACATGAAACAACTTTTTGATTGCAGGTCTCAGTGACTTTAATGGCAGCCTTAGTCCTGTCACAATCTAGAGGGCGGCCATCTTCTTACTGCTCAAGCCCACACAGCATAGTGTCTTTTACACACACACACACACACACACACACACACACACAAACAATGATGTTTAATATCTACGCTTCTTTTGATTGATGAATTTACATAAGGGTTTATTAGGGGCATTGTTTTTTTAAAGTGCACTTTTGTTCTTCATGAAATCTTGTACTGTACATCAAAAGAAACTGCACATGTTGTGCGTAACCCTTCATCTTCAGCAAACTCACTAGTACCTATCGTTGAGCTTCCTAATCCGTCTTGGGCGGCTGTGGCTCAGTCGGTAGAGCGGATTGTCCACTAATCCACTAATCGTAGGGTTGGTGGCTCGAATCCCGGCCCGGGTGATCCCATGCCGAAGTGTCCTTGGGCAAGACTCTGAACCCTAAGTTGCCCCCGATGGCAAGCTAGCACCTTGCATGCAGCTCTGCTACCATTGGTGTGTGAATGTGCTCTCATTAGTAAGTCGCTTGTAAATGTAAAACAATGATATTTCTGTAAAGCTGCTTTGAGACAATGTCCATTGTAAAAAGCGCTATACAAATTGATTAATAATTAGGAATATTGTGTATACATGATGTGTATGAGTGTGCACTTGTAAGTCGCTTTGGATAAAAGTGTCTACTAAATGAATAAATGTAAATGTCTTGCATCACAACGTGCTGGTTCCACCACCACCACGCTTCACTGTAGATATAGTGCTCTCATGGCATTGAATATCTGACAAACATTAGCGCATTGTACCAAGGCCACAGAGAACCTTTTCATCTCTCCAGCTCCTTCAACGTTTATCCCGGCCTCTTTATCGCTCCTCTGATTAAGCCACTCTTTACGGTCACTGATTTTTGGTGGATGACCTCCTTGAGACAAAATCGTGCGTGTGTCATATTCTTTCTGTTTAGTACTAATGTTGCTCCACGACATGTGAAAGTGTTTTCGGGGAATTTTGTTGTGATTAATACTTTTTCAGAACATTCTCCTGGAAAAGCTCAATGGTCTTCATGATGCTGTGTCTGTTATTGTGCCTGTCTGAAAAGCAAAACTAAATATTGGGATATTTAGATGCCATCAATATCAAGAACATGTCTATGTTATACATGTACATGTTATACAGGGCCCAACATGGGCGGCTGTGGCTCAGTCGGTAGAGCGGGTTGTCCACTAATCCACTAATCGTAGGGTTGGCGGTTCGAATCCCGGCCCGGGTGATCCCATGCCGAAGTGTCCTTGGGCAAGACACTGAACCCTAAGTTGCCCCCGATGGCAAGCTAGCACCTTGCATGGCAGCTCTGCTACCATGAGTGTGCACTTTTAAGTCGCTTTGGATAAAAGCGTCTGCTAAATGAATAAATGTAAATGTAATGTAAACTGTTACAGAGACTGCTACAGAGACATGCACAGTCCCAACTACTCTACTACTTTGTGTATAAGGAACAGTAACGATCAGGATTACGACATGGGTTTGGCTGTAGCTGGCATTAAAAATGCTAGAAATTAATGAATGTTTATTAGTCACATATACATTACAACACAGTGAAATTATTTTCTCTGCATATTCTAGCACGTTAAGGTCGGAGCACAGGTTCAGCCATCCAGGAGCAGAGAGGGTTAAGGGCCTTGCTCAAGGGCCCAACAATGGCAGCCTGGCAGCAATGGGGTTTGAACCCCCAACCCTCCAATCAGTAACCCAGAGCCTTAACCATCAATCCACCACTGCCCAATCATTTACACTCTATACGGTTTTAAAAGTGTTTTTAGAATCCAGGTAGTTTCCAGATCTGTTTCTGGCCCTGAAATTAGCTCCGCCCTCAGTTGAAACACACCCGATTACTTCTGCCGAATGGTTCTGCTTTAAAATATAACATACAAGGCTTCTCTATTTTTCACAGACGGGATTATGGGTGAGAAGGAGAAAGATTATCAGCAACTGCCTCACCTTGTTCACCTTGAGGACTCATATATTACAAATGGCTCCTTTAAACAAAATGATGTTAACAAATTACAATTTACAATGCTTTAAAATTTCATTCTAGTTTTTAGAATGATATTCCGACTACATAAATGTCTGGAAACTGTTACGTATGTAGTCAGTCTGGGCACTGAGCAGTGCTGAGACCACTGACTTTAATCTTGTAAACATTTTACAGAATTGAAGTAGAGTTCAGAGAGGTGTGGGTTGGAGTCTGACAGCATAGGCAGCGAAATGACTATAATTTGGACTCATGTGCATTACCTTTTCATGGGTAATTTAAATGGGAGAATTCAAGATTGGTCATTCAGTATGTTGCACGTTGGTTGGATAAAAAAGAAACATCAAAATCGCAGACTTGCGGAATTATTTCTATGGATGATCGTTCAGAAATCCAGAAATCTGTTCTTTTTCTTCACCTAACATATTTGCTTTATTTAAAAGTAGTGAACGATTCTTTATAAATTATCAATCTGAAAAGCAAATGTGTTGGTAACGTTACATGCATGTGTGTGTTATTTAAAGACGAATAATGAGACGCAAATCCTTGTTTACTCAAATCTCTCTTAAATAAACAGACAGAACGAGACATTTTATTCCAGTTCTTGTATGTAGGCTTGTTCAAAGGACAGTTCAAATATGTTGTTGCTTGGAAATGAAGCAAATTTAAACAGTCCTTTTTATGCAAAGGCGTAACCATGGTATGGACATTGGGGGGGTCCACTTAGTTGTCCTTATCCCAAATGTAGTGTAAAGGAATTAAATGCTGCGCAACTTCTCTCACTTTCACTCACATTTATAAAAGTCTGTCACAACGTGAGGGTTCACAATGAACTCAGCGGGAGGATGTGGAAGTGAATGTAACGTTAATGGTCAAAAACCGGAACTGACGTTAGCCTAGTCTCCTTCCTGGGTGTGCAAATATCAACAGTTAATTGACGTTCTTAAGAACAAACCAAGCCATGGTGTGATGCCTTCTGTACTAAGCTAATGTTACCTACTATTTAGGAATCTAGTTAATTACTGTCTGAATAAAAGCTCGTATGTTCTGCTGCACTTTTCTACACTTGGCTGCTGTCTCTATTTCTTACAGACTGAGCTGCTAAAATACATCAACAAACTTGTGTTGAGTCTGGGTGCAACCAAGTGTACAACTAGAGGGGGGCACACACCTATTTTCCTTAACAACCGGAATATATTAAATATATTAAATATATTAAAAAGGAATAGACATAAATAAATAGAATAGATGAAGAAAAGACAGATCCGTTGGCAGGGTTCATTAAATGGGGACATACAGAAAATATTTTGTATGGTATATTGGGGGGACAGATTGGTATTTCCTCAACATTGGGGGTACATGACCCCCCCCCCCTCCAAGAATGCGTGGTTACACCCATGTTTTTATGTATTTAGCACTGTACTTGGGGCAGCGGTGGCTCAGTCGGTAGAGCGGGTTGTCCACTAATCCACCAACCGTGGGGTTGGCGGTTCGAATCCCGGCCCTGGTGATCCCATTCCGAAGTGTCCTTGGGCAAGACACTGAACCCTAAGTTGCCCCCGATGGCAAGCTAGCACCTTGCATGGCAGCTCTGCTACCATTGGTGTGTGAATGTGGTCTCATTAGTAAGTCGCTTGTAAATGTAAAAATGATATTTCTGTAAAGCTGCTTTGAGACAATGTACCATTGTAAAAAAGCGCTATACAAATTGATAAAATTATTATTGTTTAGCTGCACAGATTCAGCAGCTCATAATGTTGCTAATCATCACCATGCATACTTTTGCAGAGGAAAAAAGTCCCTTAAATGTTGCACAAAGCATTATTTAAAAACATATTGATCTTCCAGATCTTCCACCGAAAGCCACTTTTAGACAGTAGCAGACTTTAAAGATTATCATTCATCCCTCTCGACGAGATTATCGCTATAATCTTGCGTATACAGTTTGTGCGATAATGTGTTCTCCATGTCAGATTATAAAATGAAGATCTTTTAATGACGGACCTGTCACTAAAGAAAACGACTACGTTGTGAGGATTGTGAGGAAATGAAGCGAACGTAAAGATTCTTCAACGTGAGCTTGAGGTAATAAAGATCATTTTCTGTCCATTAGCAGGTTTTTTTTTTACGTTTCTCCATCATCGCATGTGTACTAGTAGCTGTCCTGTGAGTTTGGAGTCGTCCTACACCGTCCTCCCATCAGCGGCTTTTAGCCGAGCAGTCACACTGAGATTTTAATCAAAGACTTCCTGACATGGACAGGCGTCTATCACTGACTGTCTCTGGTCGCAAACTCACATCTGTCACAGCCAAATTGAGTGAAAAATCTTACATGGCTTCAATGAGTTTTAATATGAAGTGTTTCCAGGAATGTATTGACTAACCCCACCTGTTTTACATGTAAAAATGTCTGTTCTAATCTGACACACCTGTTCTAAACTGACACACTCAGGAAGGTGCTGGACCTGTTTGGATGGTATTATTAATCACCACTGGCAACTGAAGCGCAATACAAATAAAGATTTCTCTGAACAAGGTCTGTACTTGTATTCTAGGTAGCTTCATGTAGATAAATTATGTCTCCGAAAGTTTTTTTTTTTTTTTTCCAAATGGCTGTGGCACTGAGTGAGATGATCTAATGAAGTCCTATGGAGCTAACTGAGCTAATGAAGGTTGTTATCCCAAACAGGTGAGCTAATGAAGAGTTTAATGCTAACTGAGGAAGCTAAGCCGACAAAGGCTGTGGGGTTAGCTAAGTGAGCTGAGGTAATGCTGAGGCTGTGATTGTGGTAAATACTGAGCAAGTTGAGCAAGCTGAGGTTATGTGGCTAACAGAGTAATCTGAACTAATGAAGCATATAAAAAATTAAATATTGTTGTACTGTTCAAATTTTTGCAATTGTTTTATATTTCTTTATTTCGTGGCTGTTGTTGGAGTCGCTGGTGCCAGTCGCTTCAGCATTTATTCCCTTTCATCTCATAGAGTTCTCTTGTTATTATGGTCTGGTTTTCTGCTAGGAGATGTTTATTATCATTTCTGTCATAATGCAAGTGATAACAGGAAGTAAATTGTCCTGGGATGTTCCACAACATTAGATGTAATTACAGTATAAACAGATAAAAATGATGTGTTGATCATTAATAAATTAAAAGCTATAATCGTAGGCAAACTACAGTGGTATTGATGCTACAACACTCTGCAGTCCCATGTGTTTTATTACTTAAATAACAGGTTGGGTAAATTCTTATTCTTAGCTATTTAAGAAAAAAAGATTCTGCAAATGGTGTTAGGGACATAGTATTCTCATGCGCATCTCCTCCTGGCCTTATGAATATTTTGATGAACATCATCTTGTCCTATTTAATGACATAAACATTGTCTCGTGTGTCTTCTGTGCTTCCCACATGTCTTGACTGGACTTCTTTTCATTTTGGGCTGTGGCTCAGTCGGTAGAGCGGGTTGTCCACTAATCCACTAATCGTAGGGTTGGTGGTTCGAAT
>JAFFST010045666.1:3508-35443 GCA_022414735.1 Noturus placidus | reverse complement strand
TATATATATATATATATATCTCACAAAAGTAAGTACACCCCTCACATTTGTGAGGTACAAAAGTGAGTACACCCCTCACATATACATATATATATTTTATATATATATATATATATATATATATATATATATATATATAATCTCACAATCAACCTTTGCTCAGTTAATTGCTGATATATTGCTGAAGTATTCCCTTCTTTCTTTCTTTTTCCTGGAGAGGAAAAGTCCTTTTAACAGAAAAGCTGGTTGGAAATATCGCTTCTTTATTATTGAATCAAGAAAACACACTGCACTGTTATGTTAGAATATTTTATTAAAAAAAAATTTCCCAATATGAAATGGAACTTAAGGCACAACAATTTTGGATATTACTATGTAACATCCTTGTAATTAGGGATAATAATAGGAATGACTGAAGCTAAAAAATTAGCTTAAGAGGGAAAACACCAACACCAACAATAACAACAACAAAAAACAAATGTCTACCTGTATTTTCTTGCCTTAAAATCGCGCCACATGGATCTTTAAAAAGTGTGTGTAACTGTTGAAATGGTGGACGTTTTCCGTCGTGAGATGTTTATTCATATAGCATTTATGGAAAGAGTCTCGTAAATCTGTAAGTAGGTTTTCCGACCGACCCAGACATGTGCTTCGTGGTTTCTCAGTAACACGAGAAGCTTGCCTTATCACCTTCAAGAGAGAAAAAAAGAGAAGCTGTTGCAGGAGCGACTGTTTATAGCTGCTCTAATGCAAGTGAGAAGAGGAACTTGTTTCGAGGAGGTTTCACAACGTAACTGTAAAGGGATAAAAAATTACGATGTGTCATAAAAAGTATGATATATGACTCTTTAAATTCCTCTCTGCCTCATGTGATCATTATGGGTGTCTTTATCTCTGCGCACCATCATGCTCTCTCTACACAGCATCATTTTGCTCTTCATCTCGTTGACGTGTAAGAGTTTTTCGGGTTGTCCATTTTCCACTGGACCCCACAGTGTTGGTTTTGTAACTTGAGCTCTTCCAAGCTATTTGGAGACACGAGGTCTCTCCTCGAGTTGACATCTGTTACAATGTGTGTGTGAGTGTGTGTGCGCGCGCGCACGTGCATGTGTTTGCACATGTGGACGAACAGGTGTTCAGAAGCCCAGAGAGACGTTGTCCTGCTTAAGGCAAAAACCCACCTTCGTGACGAAGACTCCGGCTCAGTAGATGTTACATTAGATGTTATGAAAGCTTATAATGTGTTTTATCCCAGTGCCACGGATTCATTTTCTACAGAAGCACAGCTTAAACAGTAGTGCTGGATGCAGACTTTATCACTTGCTTATCGTTTCTATAGTAACAGCGTATAAACGGGTTAAAAATCGTACGTAGTTGTTGATAGGATTTTGTGAAATTTACGTGGTAAGTTTTTCAGAACGGGGCTGGTGAGGGAATCACTTCTTGTAGCTGCTATAATATAAGTGATAACTTGTTTCCTGGATGTTCCACAGCATTAAATGTAACTATAAATGGATAAAACGTGAACGTTTAATGAATACAGAATAGTAATTGTTGACAGTGTGCTGAGGTTTATGCTGTTATTGGGAAATAACAATCCGACTTTGGATTGGAATCTAATCCTAATCTTAAATGCAATCTAAAGCTGGTAAAACTTCAGAGGAGTATTCTAGAGCGCTCGTGTGTGGGAATCGTACCATGCTAAGCCCACAGGAAGTGTTCATGGGAGGCCTGTGTGTTCCTCTGACACCAAGACAGAGTACTCTTTGCTCTGGTTTTCACACAGCACACGGTTTTGAAAAAACCACAAAAGATTACGATCGAAGTGTCTTCCGGTGTTTTTCTGAGCTGGCGTGTTCATCAGGACTTTATCTGTGTCCAACGTGTCATATACATTCCACGGTATGTACCATGATATACTGTGTATGCATGTTCGCTAACAAAGTACCAGCTCAAGCTGTAGTGTTACAGTACTTGTACGACTAAAGCTTTTTTTTTTTTTTCTTCCATGATACTTTTCATGATGTCTAGGAAAAATAATTTCTATGGAAAAGCAGGTGAGGATTTTCAAACCACACGACAGAAATATATCGCGATACTCGAATTGAGATGCCAAAAAAAAAATGTAGTGTGACAATATTTATCACCAGGTTATCTCGTCACATCGCCCAGCCCTAGATGTGATTACTATATACTCTGTGATACATTTCAGCACACGTTTCAAGTCTTTACATTTCAACAGATTACTGTTTATCTTTCTTTTTAAACATAAATAAATAAATAAATAAATTACTGCAACAACAGTTTCCATTTGTTGCATCTTGTGATCACTGTGATTCATTGAAACGCTGACAGAATGTCATCTTGTGCGTATGAGAATATTCCGGACGACTAGATTACTCAGTGAAACATTTAGCAATCGGTTATAAAGAGTTCATCCTCGTATTTTAGGTTTCGGAGGTATTCAAGCGTTGCGATAAGGATTAGTAAATGTTAATGTTCTAATGTGGTAGAGCAGGTTGTCCACTAATCGTAGGGTTGGCGGTTCGATTCCTGGCCCGTGTGACTCCATAGTCCGAAGTGTCCTCGGGCAAGACACTGAACCCTAAGTTGACCCGGATGGCAAGTTAGCACCTTGCATGGCAGCTCTGCTACTATTGGTGTGTGTGTGAATGGGTGAATGAGACACAGTGTAAAGCGCTTTGGATAAAAGCGCTATATAAGTGCGCCATTTATCATTTAATGTTCAGCTTTACTGTAAGGGCTTGTCAGGAAAAACGGCACACATGAAGATCCGAAGAAGAAAAAAGTCTTGCTTTATCTGTGATCTTCTGTGATATTGATCATGATAACGAGTCTTTATTAGGCATGTATACACTACAGCGAAAGCCGCAGCAAAATCAAGAATTTTTGGCTGCAACACTCATAAAAAAACTCCAGTTCCACTTTAACTCAAATATATGTATATACGTAGTGATTTTATTCCTTTTCCTAACCAGCAGAGGTGAGGAGAACGTTTAACGTAACCGTTTAATCGCTAGCTAGTTTGCTAGCTAAGACTGCTTTGCTCACACACTTTGTCATGCTTTGATCAAGTTGTTTTACGCGCTGTAGTGAAAGTGGCGTATTTCGATCCAGGTAACAGTAACGCACACACAGGCGTGCTGTGGAGAAAGTCGCAGCGTTCGAATTAAACTCACCGAATGAGTCAGCGATTCTTTCCCCACCGACGTCGGCGCGATCAGAGATCGGAAATGAGACACGAAGGCTTGCGCTCATCAAACGCCGCGACTGATCCTGACCTCAGGAGAAGGGACGGACATATAGATGCTGCTGATAATCAGACTGATTACATGTCTTTGATAAACCGAGTGGCCGTATTTCTTACGAAATCACTAAGTAGTAGCTGATGTCGATTTCAGTGGAACTGGAATTAAATCTTCGGAGGTAGTCAGACTTTAAGATGCTTAAGTTTTTCTTCTGGTTGCGGTACATGCCAAATAGAACTATGTATGGTTGCGATGTGGAGATCTGATTGTGTGAAAGTTTTTCCCAGGCCGCCATACACAGGCGCTCAGTACAGAACACAGAAGAAGCTCATACTTTCAGCGACAGTGATGATTGAGTGGAGCTGGACCTCAAACGATCGCGCAGATGGAAGCAAAATTGTATGTTAAAGATGTAGGTTTATGACTGTAATTGGGATGAAGTGAGTGCAGCTATTAGCTTTGCTCAATGGAGACTGTAGGTCTCGATGAGGGCCACAGCACGGCTCAGGACGCCTCAGCTTCCTGTTCTTCCAAAAGTATCCAAAATCCACTTTCTGGAAAATTCATTTCTGTGTTTTTGCAGCCGGTCAGTGTGTGTGTGTGTGTGTGTGTGTGTGTGTGTGTGTGTGTGTGTGTGTGTGTGTGTGTGTGCGATAATATCAGTTTCATAAGAATTTGCATGACTCATTTCGTATACAGTGTTATGATTAGTTAGGCGTATGGTAAGGGGGCGGAGTTAAAGGTTGAATTGATTTCCAGCTAAAGTAAATATCAGGTTCTACGCGCTTGCCGTTGCACTATGGCAAACATTTCTGTTATAGTTTCCTATAATTTTCCTTTATTGGGATATACGTCGTACACATAGTACGAGCATAGAATCATACGGCTTCAACGTGTAACCCCACCCCTTAGCTTATTACAATAATATGCAAATTATTATGAATGTTTTTGACGGAGAAGAATCGGACGCTGATGAATCTTCAGCAGACCCGTGTGTAGACCTCTGGACCTATAATCTAAACTAAGCACCAGTAATATTGTAATTGTAAAGTGTTTGTTAGGAATATTTAGAGTACAAGAAAAATCGGTAAAAAAAAAAAAAAAGACACAGCTGAAAAACGAATAAGAAAAGAATACAAATATAGGTATAATAAAGATGAATATAAAAATGTAAAAGGTTTGGATCTAGATATTTGAAGATGATTTGAATAGTGTTTATACAGATAACCATGCAAAAATTATTCAGCCCCCTTAAGTTAATACTTTGTAGCGCCACCTTTTGCTGCGATTACAGATCCTCACTGAACTTCCGGAGAGAGTTTGCTGCACTGAAAGTAAAGGGGCCGAATAATTTTGCTCGCCCAATTTTTCAGTTTTTTATTTGTTGAAAAAGTTTGAAATATCCAATAAATTTGGTTCCACTTCATGATTGTGTCCTACCTGTTGTTGATTCTTCACAAAAAAATTACAGTTTTATATCTTTATGTTTGAGGCCTGAAACATGGCAAAAGGTCGAACAGTTCAAGGGGGCCGAATACTTTCGCAAGGCACTGTATGTATACTGTATATATATATATATATACTGTGTGTGTGTGTGTATATATATATATATATATATATATATATACAGTTCAGTGTGTGATTGAAACACCAGCATGTATACAGTGTAGATATTTGTATTTTATTGTCACACCTGTTTCACCTGTTTCGCTTTTCAGAAAACTTGTTTTATTTCTAAAGACACGTGTCCACACACACACACTCACACAGCTCTGTGCTGCTCAGCTCTCTCTCTCTCTCTCTCTCTCTCTCTCTGTCTTGCTCTCTCGCTCTCTCTCTATCTTGCACTCTCTCTCTTTCTCTCTCTCTATCTCTCTCGCACTCTCTCCCTGTCGCTCTCTGTCTCTATCTTGCGCTCTCTCTCTCTATTTCTCTCTCTCTCTCTCTCTCTCTCTCTCTCTCTCTCTCTCGCTCTCACTCTTGCTCTCGCTCGCTCTCTCTCTGGCTTGTTAAGGGCTCCTGAACACAGAAAAGGACACACACAGGTAAATTGGGGTTAATATGATATTAATTTTGCCACTTTTTTGTCCAGTATCTAATCACTGTTTAGCATTGTAGGTATGGGGCATGAAACTGAGAAACAAACATTGGACACAAAATGAACCGACATTAATTAATCTCTTAAAGTGGCAGCTTAATACGCAGTTATTCCTCATACAGCACAGTATTCATCACCGAATATAAACGATTGAGTAGTGAGGAATGTAAGTGTGGACCCTCTGAGTGGAGTTTAAAGGTTTTATCGTTTCATTTGCATGTACAGGACAGTTCAGTATAGTTCCAGCATTGATATCTGTCCTGTCATTCTTGTAATTGCTTCGGTACTGGTACTGTAACTCCATTTCTCCTCAAAGCTCTGTATCCAGACAATATTATTTACAGCCTCGTGTGTGACGTGGTTAGAGGTTTAGATTCGGATATTGTTGTCTGGATGTAGTGAAAGTGACTTTATTCATCCGCCCGTCTGTCTCCACGGGGAATTTCCGCTGCCTCTGAAACAAAGCTGACCTGAACAGAGGAGGAGATGAAACAGCGGCATGTTCGTCGAACGGCTGCGGAAAAGAGATTTTACTCGACTGAACACTGTTCAACACGTACCACTGCTCTATCCTTCTCTCTTCTCCCAGCTCTCTCTTCTGTATCAAACTCGATTCATTCATGTCTGTTTATTTTAAAAAGTCTTTGAGTTCTATAAAGTTTTTTTTTTTTTTTTCCCTGTGTATATCCAGGAAGATGAAGACATAAGCAAAATAATCCAGGCAGGGGAAGTGACAACACATAACCTTTAACACAAGGCAAACACTCGACAGTAACGTGGCATGATAACCCTGATTTTGAACGCTAAATCCATAAAGTTGGAATTTATGTTTAGCTGGACAGCTGAAAAAAACAAACAACAACAAAAAAAAAAACAAGCATTGCGCATTTATGTGCTGCAGTGCAATCGTAAAGCGTGCAATACTGAACTTTTTACTCTATATCGCCATCTCTGTTTGAAACATACAATACATTTACATGGATTGTGTTTCGGCACTGTTCCTTCGCGCGGACGAATATGATAGGTCGAGGTATTCATATGGGTTTGTGTAGTAGCTCCGATACGTTCTCTCATAGCTCGCAGAAAATAAGTGCAATCTGCCACAGTGACCATACCTAAACAAACAAACAACTTGAGTTGATACCTAGCTGAACCAAGCGGACGTGAGGCGACTGTGTATTGTGCTAGCTCAGTTTATTCACTCAAGTTTCCCTTCATGTTCCTGATTCTAGAAAAATTGTATAGCATTTGTACTGGTGAATAAATATAGCTAGTTCCTAAAATTAGATCATTAATAAAAGTGTAACGCGCACCTATTATGGTTTTGAAACGTGCCTAAGTTTTTTTTTTTAAAGGTCTTAAACAATAGATTTACATGAATCCAAGGTCAAAAAACACTTTAAATTGCAGCATTACTTTTTTTTGCCCCAGTGTCACAAACGACTCGTTAAATGATTCGTACTAAACGATTCGCTATAAACTCCTCCTTTCAGGGAGCATACTCTGCTCTGATTGGTCAGATGTCCCAGTCTGTTGTGATTGGTGTACCGCAGTCAGCAAGCCGCCGATGAAGACCAGAGGCGGGGCTTTTTGTTACAATGCTACGTAGGTTAGTACAGGAAGTAAAGTCTGGAATCACTAACGACTCGATCCAACTTTTTTGGGAGTCGATAACTCCGTTTGTCGTGCTCTTTGATTTTTTAAACTTTGCAGATTTTTAACATTCACAAACAGCGACATATATAACACACTACATGAAAGGGAATATCTGAAAAAGAATAAAAAGTTTTCTTTTTGTGAAAGTAAGAAGTAGAGTTCTTCTTTCTCTGATTGTTGGATGAGTGAAGTGAAAAAAAATCACTGAGAGACTGAAACTTATTGTCCACCGGGCAAGTGTAAATGATAAACCGGTGGTTTGGATACATAGTCCCCGTTTACACTAGTGTGCGTTTTTGTTTTAAAACACACAAATGTTGCTACGGTTACGCCTGTCATCTACACTACTCCGGCATTTTCCACCCTCAAATAACTGAGACTTTCGGAAATGCCGAAGACCCTGTTTTAGTTTGAAAACTCCGGGCTTGCATTTCAGCATAAACAGACCAAAACGCAGACATGGCTCCACCCACATTCGCTCCCTGATTGGGTCTTCTGGATCATGGCGTATCCTTCCCTGATTCGTCAAGCCCCTAACACATGACTGTTACGCTACTTCGATCATATACACAACAACACGGAGACTGAACCGCAAGCTTTGCTGGCTTCGTCGTCATTCGTAGCAGCCATAGTGCAGTTAAATTCTGTATTTTATAATCCTACAGCTGCTACATGAACAAGAGGCGAGCTACGATTAGAGAACTCTCCAATGAATCTCATTTCAAGCAGCGTAAGCCCTATATGGACATGCACTGTTTGGAGTACATTTATTCATTTAGCAGACGCTTTTATCCAAAGCGACTTACAAATGAGAACACACTCACACACCAATGGGAGCAGAGCCCAAGGACACTTCGGCATGGGATCACCCGGGGCGGGATTCGAACCACCAACCTCACGATTAGTGGATTAGTGGACAACCTGCTCTACCGACTGAGCCACAGCTGCCCCGAGTAGCAACCAACTTCCTGTTTACACTTGTACGCGCATGCCCAGTGTTCTCAAACGGTCATGTGATGTGTGTATTTGGCCGTGTCTTGTGGACGGAGATCGTTTCTGAAACACAGCTGATACGCCAGTGTGGACGAGGATTGTTTTCATTGCAAAAAGCCGTTTTATAACCAAAACGCAGCAGTGTAAACACGGCCTCAGTCTGCTTGTTCTGGGCATGTGGGCTGGCAGTTTGCCATTTCAGGTGCTGCTTCTGTGAATGCCTATAAATAACATTTGGTATTTTTAACATTTTCCATTGTCTAGTTTGACCTACTTTTCGTGCCCACCACTTCCTGCTAACTCGTACAAACCTGTGAGAATTCATTTAATCACAGAACAGAAAAAAGTCTCACATTTCTAAATATATTAATGATTTTACACACACATTTTTTGTATGTGTGTGTGTGTGTGTGTGTGTTGGTCCAAGAAAGCCAGTTAGGACAGGGGCAATTGAGGACTAATAGCGATGTGACAAGATGAAATAAGAAGGTGATGTGAACAGGTGAGGCGATCGTCTAATCATAGTATATACGGCGCCTAGTCCTTCAAGAGTAAGGATGGGTCGATGATCGCCAATCTGCCAACAGATGCGTCAGTGAATAATCCAACACTTTGAGAACAACATTCCCCAAAGTCAAATCAGTGGAATAAAATTAAAAGATTCAAGGAATCCGGTAAATCTCGGTGCGTAAAAGGCGAGGCTGAAAACCACTTCTGAATGCGCGTGATCTCCGATCCCTCAGACGTGACTGTCTTAAAAACCGTCATGAGTCTGTAATGGAGATCCTGACATGGGCTCGAGAATACTTTGGTTAGTCAACACCATTTGCCGCTGTATCCACAGATATAAGTTAAGGCTTTACTATGTGAGGCAGAAGCCATACATCAACACTGTCCAGAAGCGTCACCGACTTCTCTGGGCTCGGCCTCATCTGAGATGGACAGATGAGTGTTTTGTGGTCCGACGAGTCGACATTTCAATTAGATTTTGGACAAAACAGCCGTTGTGTTCTCTGGGACAAAGAGGAAAAGGACCATCCAAGCTGTTATCAGCATCAGGTCCAAAAGCCAGCCTCTGTCATGGTATGGGGGCGTGTCAGTGCCCATGACATGGGTAACTTGCACATGTGTGAGGGCAGCATTAATTGTGATAAATATGTACACATTTTGGAGCAACATGTTGCCATTCAGAGCAGGACAACGCCAAACCATATTCTGCCTGGATTACAAGCGCATGGTTGCATAAGCAGGGAGTATGAGTGCTAACATGGCCTGCCTGCAGTCCTGACCTGTCTCCGATTGAGAACGTGTGCCGGATTATGAACGGGGGAATATCCCGCTTGCCAAACTTAACTAACAAGTGTCTTCACTCAGCACCCAAATGCTTAATAAGTGTTATTAAAAGAAAAGGTGATGTTGCACAGGGGTAAACAGTCGACTGTCCCAACTTTTTTGGAGTGTGTTGCTCTCATCAGATTTGAATTGAGTGTATATTTTCAAAAATTCTTTGTGTATATTCAGTGTGTTCATTAGCTGATGTCTTTGAGAACCGGAAGGGAAAACACCAAACGCAGGATTGAGAAACATTACATTACCGTGTAGCAAATCCATTTTCCCCTTTTCCCCAGTGTAATTAACACCAGAGCAATCCGGGAATCACTGCTATTGGCAGCAGGATGATTTATTTCCTCCAGTTCCACTTACAGCGCGCAGAATGAATGCAAATCGGCACTTAAAACACTCATCGTGTGTGCTGCTGGATTACACACTCAGACATATTTATTCATTCACATGAATAACGTATTTATTCATTCACATTCACAGGCAGACTGGATTCTGACTGGAGGCAGAGATGAGCAGTTGATAGTTAAGGGTCTTGTTTAGGGGACTGAAAATGACAAGCTGGATTAAACAGATTGAGTATTTTAAGTCATTTGAATCCATCCATCCATCTGTCCATCTTCCATACTGCTTATCCTACACTGGGAACCTGGAGCCTATCCCAAAGAACTCAGGGCACAATGTGGGGGACAACCTGTTTGGGGTGCCAACCCTTCGCAGGGCACAATCACACACACATTCACACACTACAGGCAATTTGGAAACGCCAATCAGACACCAACCAAAGTACCCAGAGGAAACCGGGATTCGAACCCCGCAGAAGAACAGTTTAACTCGAATAACTGCAGAAGAACCGTTTCAAGTTCTCCAAGATGATTGAAGTAACATTTTTCTTTATACGAAAATGAATGGAATTTTATTTAGAATTTGCACATTTTTTTTATTTATTATTTTCTGCCTTTTATGAGTCGTTTTCAGCTCGTCCGTCCATCCGAGATTGTCTTTAGACAGATTGTCTTTAGCACCCCTAGAGCAGAGAGGGTTAAGGCTTACTCCAGGGCCCAACAGTGGCAGCTCGGCAGTGCTGGGGCTTGAACCCCCGACCTTCCGATAAGTAACCCAGAGCCTGGCAGTGCTGGGGCTTGAACCCTTGACCTTCTGATCAGTAACCCAGAGCCTGGCACTGCTGGGGCCTGAACCCCTGACCTTCCAATCAGTAGCCCAGAGCCTGGCAGTGCTGGGGCCTCATCCCCTGACTTTCCAATCAGTAGCCCAGAGCCTGGCAGTGCTGGGGCCTGAGCCCCTGACCTTCCAATCAGTAGCCCAGAGCCTGGCAGTGCTGGGGCCTGAGCCCCTGACCTTCCAATCAGTAGCCCAGAGCCTGGCAGTGCTGGGGCCTGAACCCCCGACCTTCCGATCAGTAACCCAGAGCCTTAACCACCACACCACCACTGCCCACTCACTGTATATATACTGTGATAGGCGAGCACCATATATTTATGCATCTCATTTGATTTATTCGTGGACATCATTTTATTTTAATGGCCTTCATGGTATTTAATTACAGGCTATGTTATGCAACTGAGTTACATGCATAGAAGTCCATGTCATCTAAATTGCAACCTTGTCCCATTGCAATTCTAATCATTCTAAAATCATTTACTGTTATACTTTTAATATAATAAATACCTGTTCAGTATTTAGAGGTTTTTTTTTTTTCCTCTCCCAGTTACCATGGGCAGCTTGTTCAGATCAGCCATTCGATCACTGTTTAAATATTATATGATGTTTGCTGAATCAACATGGTTTTCAAATCTAGGGGCCAGAGGTGAATATGTTTGGCTTCATACTCTCTGGATGATCCAGACTGATTTGTTTACACTGTCGGCCTTACAGTACTTTTGCTCAGGCTGCCTGGTCGGGGTTTTCCCCATTCACTACTGTTGTGCTGGCTCACTTTTCTCCTGCTACTGGTTAAAGATATAAATGACTTTGTAATGAGCTACGGTTCGACTACATTTCTGTTTCCATTTATTTACTTTGCAGATGTTTTTAATCAAATACAGATTTTGATTTGAATTGAATTGAATCCAAGCATCTAGCTGTTTGAGAGCACAACAACTACACAACTGTACAATTATAACAACTATATGAGACAATTCCTGATCTCAAGAACACAGTAAATGTACTGTGTTTATTTTGACGACGAAGTCCCACATTATAATTTTGAGGTCATTTTTATTTAGTTCCAGGGTTTTTGATGGGTCGATTTATTTATAGTCCTTCCATCAACATGATGAATAATGCTACCTTCGAATATTGAGTCTTCTACAAGGCCATGGAGCCAGAATGTCACTGTGGTTAAATGATTTCTAACGTCCTCGAACATGAAACAGAAACTCGGAGCAGTGTGTTCAGTAATGAGTTGGTGGTAGTGTAAGCGGAGAGCAGTGAGATTCAGTTCACAAGCCAGGCCAGCTCAGCTAAAGCATGAATGTGGTGTGTGTGTGTGTGTGTGTGCTTTTTTTTTTTTTTTCTTTGCGGTCGTACGTGAATTTGCAAATGTCCTCTTGTCTGTGTGTTGGTACGAACGCATGTTTGATCATGTTTTTATATTAGTGATGGGCATTTGAAATAATTCTGTAGTCCTAAAATAAATGGCCAAACACGATCTGGGTTGGAAATGATTTGCGTTACTTAAAAGCACTGATTTATTAACGTAAATAAATACATAAATAAAGATTTGGGCTAAGTGGGAAAGAAACTAGGCAGCTGAATGAACATGAATGAATTCCATTGCTAATGAATGGAAGATATATTTCATTAATTCCTCAGCCAAATTAAACATTAGCAGTAAGACTACATTATGCTTCTATTTTTGTTACTTACATTAACCTCAGAAGCTGAAAACAGTGCTGGTTTCAGTTAGTCTGAATCCTGACTGATTCGCTTTACGATATACTCGACTATATGGAGCATAGAATAATGCCGAACCTACAGAATGTAGTGCGATACAGGCCCAGTACAACACTATTTTTAAGGCATGCATGAAATAAATATCACGTCACTATAGTCTTTCGTACTGAGAGGTGGTCTGACGAAGATGGTCCAGAATTGCTGCAGTACACCACACACTATGTGTAAAAAGTCGGTGGCATTCCATGAAGTCTCTTCGGCATTTTAAGGGGAAACAAGATTAAATTTGGGTTTGTTAAATGCTATTTTGTGTCAGGTTAAAGAAAGCAATAGGGTTGTAACGACGTAACAATTAAGTCGACTTTCGTGCCCATCACTACGATATACACGTCCTTATTCATAAGTGTTCGGTTGTTGGTGTCTTGGATGCCTGGCAATCCCTTTCACTTTACTCTAACCTGTAGGCAGTGACATCTGCTTGGGCCAGACATTTAAGAAGAGGAGCGTTGGGAAGAAAAGCCTCAGGGACTTAACCAAAGACACACACAAACACACATGTAACACACCATTTAACCTTGCATCTGTGCCATTCGGCTGCTGCCTTTACACAGTCTGTACACCGTGAACCAAGTGGTGAGGCAACTCTTGGAGGTTAAATGCCACACAAGGACTTAACCTACACTTAAGGACACCAGAAGTTCGAGCTTGTCTTACTGAAGTCACCACCTTCCTGGAATCTGCAGTGTTTGCAGGAGTATGCAGTCCCAAGTGCGGAAGCGAGCATCTCTATGTTCGTAGTGGGATTCCTGAGCGAGTGTGAATGTCCTCAACTCAGTCACTGACGTTCAGAGAGGCCTGGGGTATTATTACATTGTCAGCCTGTGCGTATGCATGTTTTATCTGCGGCGAGGGGAAACAAGAGTCTTGCTGTGTCACCTGATATATCTGCGCCATTGCTCGAGCCCTGACAGCAAGCCTCCCGTGGCTCATGCGCAATCTGTCCGTTCATCTATCTGTGAAGTCCTCCATCAAAAAAGGGAGAATTTGGGGACAAACTAAAAGATTTACGGTGATACGTGACTCTTGATCGATCGCCACCGACAGAAGAGGTTACAGTGGAGGGATCATCTCAGACAGAGGAGAACTTTGGTAGGAGCTGTGCTGATAACATGGTGAGGACTTTATAGTGTTTTGCAGCAGCATCTGGATCTATAACAACTCTCCTTTGTTGCCCAACCAGCTTATTAGCAAATATTCCATCAGTAGCAACTCTGACGTCAACGCCACTGGTGGAGGCAGGCTCTTACGTTATTGAGCATGACAGACACTCTGCGGCCACCATCTCTTCGGGTGCAGGTCCCGCGGGACGATCCCAGCTTGGCCTGGTCCAGCTCCTCCACACCAACCTTGAGGCGGCGCCGCTTGAAGATGCGGCGAACAAAGAAGGCACAAAGCGAGTGTGTAGAGAATGGATCGCTGAGATATTCAGGCTCTTGTTTAGCCCCCAAGGAATACCTACAACTTCCTGCCATAGAGATCACACCATCCAGCGATGAGGACGCTCCATGGTCCAATTGCTCCACGCCCAGCGCCTCACCACGACGCAGACGCTTTCTGCTACGCAAGTGGCTGAAGGTGCGAGAGAAGAAGGAGCCCAGCAACGAAAGCAGGTTGGTCTTTGAGTGACATCCTAGTGGACATACAAGCTCTACTTATCGTGTTTTGTTCTTTGAGTAAAGTGTATACTGGGGTATTTTTTTTTTTTTTTTTTTTTACCAGTACTGCCTTTCTGTTCAAATTATCCATCCATTCATCCATTTTCCATAACGCTTATCCACCACAGGGTCGCAGTGAGCCTGGAGCCTATAAACTCTCATGCTTACAAATGCTCAAAGTGTATATACTACCATACTTCAACTAACGCTATTTTGACATTTAATATGGTAGTATACAGTTCAGGGCATATCATGGGAACATGTATGAGCTTCATCCTCATTTATTCAGAACATTTGTTTAGATCATATTGCAGTTATTCATCACATGTATTATTTAAAACATGTATCATCAACGTTTCCTCATTAACGGCTTCATCCAAGTGTAACACCTTTTGTAGTGTTCAGATTCAGTTTTATTTTTTCACATTGTTGGTGAGCCCATTTAGGTTCTCGAGAGGAATTTTATAACAAAAGAACTAGCAGGAAATGCCAGTATAGTAATGTCAGGTAGTTTGAATCTGTTTGCTGAGAACGCATTAAGATGGCCATAGTAGTTACGTAGTGATGCTGCCTTACAGCTACAGGGTCCCTGGCTCATTCCTCAGCTTGGGTTGCTGTCTATATGGGGGACATATCCCCATATACACCCTTTGGTGTCCTCCCAAAAACATAGTAGTGGGTGAATTGGCTATTTTGAAATTGTCACTTGCTGTGAATAAGCATGTGAATGTACATTGGTGAACTGCAATGGATTGGCATCCCAACCAGGATGTACTGAAGTCCCGCAACACGGATGTGTTTCCTGGATAGGTTCCAGACCCTGACCAAGATATTACTGAAAATGAATATTTTGTGGGCGAAAACAGACATCACACTTCAATTGTATTTATTTATTTATTTGTTTTGCATAAATATAGCTTCATTCTGATTAAAACTCAAGATGAGTGGCAGGTTGTTGATTGCAGTTGTTACTGTTGTTGTTGATGATGGTGTGTCATTTGTTATAACTGCTGGTACTCCTGGTATCTTCTGCTGCCACCGAAATCTGTTCACTGGCATTATTTTCTTCTTTTTTCTTCTCACCAAATTTGACAGACCTCGAGTGATTTTTTTTTTTTTTTTTAACGCAACACATTACTGTGCTTATTACTGTATCTGCTAATGAGAATGGTAATCAGATTCATATGTCTGCCCCTGAACACCCATTTCAGGCTCCATGGCTAATGAAAGAATGTTTTCGATTTTGATTTGAGTGAATGTAAATCAATGTCCTGCATGGTCACAGGACTGCATGATGTAACATCATGCCATAAAAGACCTGATTCAGCTAATCGGCTAAAGCTAACCTAAGCTTTATGGGCTGCGTTTGGTGAGATGTAAAAGGGTGAACACACATTTCCAACACAAATAATCAAGTTTGGGTTTGATTGCATTTATTTGGGCTCTATGAGAAAACGAATGATCTGACAATCAATAGTCCTACCATTACGTATGCAATTGGACTCTAATATGAGATTAGATTAGCAGATGAACAGATCAGTTGAATGTAAGAAAACACAAGTTGAATTTGAAGATAGCTCTGTTTTCTCGGAAACCCCATGGGAAAACTATACATATTCCTCAGTTTGTATAAGACAGAGTCCTGTTTTGTTTTGTTTTTTTACTATAATGTTAGAGTACTGAACACTCCGAGGAAACCGCGCTCTTCTGCACACATGAGCTCAGAGATGCTAGTGTTGCTTTGATTGACAGGTGAGAGAGTAATGTTATCTATTTCACCCAGAGAGTGGCATCAACTTTGCTCGTCCATGGATGGCTATGGCGTTGTAGGGATATGAACTTGTGATCTAAGGTGAATGTTTTTATTTATTTATTTTTGGGACCTGAGAGTCCCAAACAAGCATTCTGCAGGGGTAGCTCAAAAGGAATTACGAAAGCCTTGTTACTTTGCTTTTCTCAGAAGTGCTTCTAGCAAACGAATCTCTGAGCTGGGAGCCTTTTTGGTTTTTCACATTAGGAGGTTCTATGCTATTTGCAGGCTGTCCATCAAATATAGGGCGGCTGTGGCTCAGTCGGTAGAGCGGGTTGTCCACTAATCCACTAATCGTAGGGTTGGTGGTTCGAATCCCGGCCCGGGTGATCCCATGCCGAAGTGTCCTTGGGCAAGACACTGAACCCTAAGTGTCCCCCAATGGCAAGCTAGCACCTTGCATGCAGCTCTGCTACCCTGGGTGTGTGAGTGTGTCTCATTTGTAATCGCTTTGGATAAAAGCGTCTGCTAAATGAATAAATGTAAATGTAAATGAAGAAGAAGAGGAAGTAGAAACAAAATGGCGAGCAAGACAACATGATGCGACCTCAAATCAAATCTCCTGCTCATTCCCACACTCTTTCTATGTTTCTACTAGATCTTTTTTTGTTTTGAATTTGTGAGCCTGCATGGTCAGAAGCATGGAACAGGCCTTGTAGAGTTCAGTTAATGCAGTACATCTAAACTGGATACATGTTTGCGCTGCCTTTGTGCAAAGATCTCTCTAAAAGATCTGAGAAACTGCTGTGTATAAGTAACTATTGGCAAGACTGAAAATTGGCATGGTGGTACAGTGGGTAGTTTTATTGCCTCAGAGCTCCACAGTCACTGGTTTAATCCTTGAGCTTAGGTTACTTTCTTTGTGAACTTTGGATTTTCTCAGAATTCTGTGGTTTCCTTCCACTTTCCAAAAACATGCTAGATGGTGACCTTAATTTCCATGGGAATTTAATGAATTCCATGGGAATTTAATGGAATTGAATTTAAATTCCACCAAGGTGTGAATGCGTGTGTACACGTATATGTTTATGATGCCCCGAAATGGACTGGAGTCCAACCATGGTGTATTTCTGCCTTGCTTCTGGGATATCCTTTGGACCCACCACCATCCTGACCAGCAAATCATTAAAAAAAAAAAAAAAAAATTGCAAAGTTAAGATTAGGGTTAAGTTTAAAGTTCGCTATCTTATCTTTTATTGTGACTTCATTGATATGAAATGAAACTAAATCCTCATTTGTTCAAATTTCTCAGCATCTACACTCTTTGAATGAAAGGCGTAATCTTTAACCCCAAAGGATTCAGTAAAAGATCCCTACACCTGAGCTTGCTACTGTAGAGATGTTCCAAGTAGAACAATTTTAGAAAGATAACTATAAAAAAGAACCTATTTAGAGCAGATGTTCATCGTATCAGTGTATTTTCTGGTAGAGAATCTGTAGATTGACTTGTTTTTTACTTGGCAGGTGCTTTTATTCATGGTTACTTCCAAAGTGACAACGTAAAGTAGAATACAAGCCAAGTTTAGAGGTTTCGGAGGACATGACCTTGATGTGCTTCAAAACTTTGTTACCGTCACTTCCTGTTTTGGTTTTGGTCTTTTGCTGCGTCCCAATTCGCCTACTATCCGTCCTAAATAGTACCCGAGATTAGAATTAGCATGTCCCAAATCGTAGGATGTTGAAATGAGTGGTCTGCTATTTCCAGTAGACGGAGGAGGAGCTTTGTGACGCTGAGTTAAACCTGCAAACATGGCGGACGAGTGTAACGTCATTGATGCGTCTTTAGTATTTCAGTGTAAGAACTTATATATTAAGCACTAACCAAAGACTATACGAAGAAATAACGAATGAAGAAAAGCCGAAAAGCAACAAGGAGTTTGTTTAGTGTGCGTAACTAGGCAACAACGTTCTCTTCCTTTACATGGCGTGTTCGTACTGTATGTCCCAAATACTCTTTTGCTACACACTCAAAAGTATGTGCTTTTTCTTCACAAAAAGAAGTGTTCTTTTAGTGCACAGTATAAGTAGGTGAATTGGGCCGAAGCACTAGTGTTCGTCATTCGATCTTAGTCACTTCCTGGTTTGCTCATAGCTCCTCCCTATCATCAGTAAGTTTCCATCAACCACTATCCTGACTAAAATGAGTTCATGTGGAAAATAATACACGTTCATAAGTATTCAATTCCTCTTATTCCACAGAAATTTGCCTAAATGTTTTATTCATTTAATAACACGTCATACTTTTGATCTGTTTATAGCTGTTGATCAGTTTATTCCGACAATTATTCGGAATATTTAGCTGTTTTTGTTTTGCTTTTTTTTTTCCCCCCTCGAGTTACCGGGATTGTGTTAACATGTATTCAGTCTCGTCCAGATCTCCAGATCAGAACGCTCCAGAGCCCTTTACTCACTCCAGGAACTCTTACATTTTGTTCCCGATGGTTAATATTTAAATCCTGTTTCGTGATCCTATTGAAGCGTGACGTTCGGTCACGCAGGACTGCCGAGTCACGACTCCGCTACAGTAGAGTACATCCACAAAGTCAGCAAAAAAAGTGTTCACCCCCGAGCCCTGAGGACACATGTCCCTGCAACATTATAACTGTTTTATAGAGTGAGAAAGCTTTAACCAGGCTACACGTTAACTCCTGTAGGCATCGGTTTCAGAACGCCGTCCCAGCGGCTCAGTGCTGATAAACATTTAGCCATGATACACATGGGATCTTTACAGTAAGTCAGAAGAACTGCTCCTTCTTCAGCTCCTCCGTTATGCCGTACATGTATCCGGGTGTCACATACCACACCATGACACGGGGTGTGTCTGGAGATACAGTATTTATGAGTGAATAAAATATTTAAGATTTGAAATTGAGTTTAAAATGTCATCGTATTGTCATGGGAAGTTTTTGCATCACTGCATACGTGAACTGGACGATACAGGATAACCGTTTCGGATTTCCCTTTCGCATCACCATAGCGACTAGCATCACGTGTTCACATTTCATTTAAGGTCCTGTCTCCGCCTCCCCTCTTGTCCTGTTTCCTATTAGTTCATGATTTATACTCGATCGTATCTTCTCATCTGATTCTATGTTTGCATGTCTGTGTACTTCCTGTTTTTTCCGTGTCTGCCTGTTTATTTGTCTTAAGATTATGGATTGTCCTGTGGTCCACCTGTCTACCCTTGTTTTGTCCCCATCTTCCTATTGTTTTTTGTTTTTTTTCCTGAGTTTATGCACTTGTGTCCTGCCTTCATGAACCACATATAGTGTTTATTATTACACATTTTTGCTATATACCATGTCAGTTGCTGTTAGCTTGTTGTATATTGATGACATAAGGAATAAGACATGACAAGGTGTGCTGTTTTAGGAAAATAATTAACGACAGGGCGGTGTGATGTGGCTCTGCATCAAGCTGAGTCACTGTTAGCACCACAAAGTTGATTATTTTCCAATAGTAGCAAGTCCTGAAGTGTTTTCTTGAACTTATGCCACAGCAATTTGCCAACTGTTACATATATTGAATTATTATTGTTCTGTTACTATAGAAACAGGAACATATTCAATCGAGTATATTAATGCTGCTGTTAGAGCAAATGAATCAACACCTTCTGACCAATCAGATTATAGACTTGCAGAGATTCCTTTCAGATAGATAATAGCATGCTTTAAACTTTAGCTTGAACTATTGTCTGTATTTTGTTTATGGACATGATGTTTGTTTGTTTATTGCAGAATTACTCATTCTACACACGTGCACTCTGTTGTTATTCTTTTCGCGTTCTGCAGGGTCCCCAGTGAGCAATCACTCATAAGGCTCATAAGTGTGTGTGTGTGTGTGTGTGTGTGTGTAAAGGACTGATTGATTGATTGAAAGACAACAGCTGGTTTACATAACAGGCCAGTGAGCTCTATTAATCTCTCCTGTCAATTATTGATGAGACGGAGCAAGTGATGATATTAATCTGAGAGAGAGAGAGAGAGAGAGAGAGAGAGAGAGAGAGAGAGAGAGAGAGAGAGACATAGAGGGAGAAGACCGAGAGAGACAGAGAGGGAGAAGACAGAAAGAGAGAGAGAGAGACAGAGAGAGAGGGACAGAGACAAAAAGAGAGAGAGACGGAGAGACAGAGAGAGCGAGAAAGACAGACAGAAAGAGGGAGAGCAACAGAGACAGAGAGAGACCGAGAGAGTGCGACAGTGAGAGACAGAGAGAGAGCAAGACAGAGAGACAAAAAGACAGACACATAGAGAGAGAGAGAGACACAGAGAGAGAGACAGAGAGAGATCAAGACGGGGAAAGAGAGAGTCAGAATGCGAGACAGAGAGTGAGACAGAGCGAGATAGAGAGAAAGGGACAGAGACAGAAAGAGAGAGAGAGAAGGGGAGACAAAGATAGAGTGAGAAAGACCGAGACAGAAAGAGAGAGACAGAGAGAGAGCGACAGTGAGAGACACAGAGAGAGAGAGAGGGACAGAGAGAGATGGAGAGAAAGAGAGAGAGAGACAAAGGGAGATTGAGACAGAGAGAGAGAGACAGAGTGCGAGACAGAGAGTGAGACAGTGCGAGACAGAGAGAGAGATAGACAGAAAAAGAGAGATACAAAGAGAGATTGAGAGAGAGAGAGTGAGACAGAGAGAGAGAGACAGGTAGAGTGAGATAGAGAGAGACAGTGCGAGACAGAGAGCGAGACAGAAAGAGAGAGATACAAAGAGAGATTGAGAGAGAAAGAGAGTGAGACAGATAGAGTGAGACAGAGAGAGACAGAGAGTGAGACAGAGCGAGACAGAAAGAGAGAGATACAAAGAGAGATTGAGAGACAGAGTGTGAGACAGAGAGTGAGACAGAAAGAGAGAGATACAAAGAGAGATTGAGAGAGAGAGAGCGAGACAGAGACAGAGAGAGCGAGACAGAGACAGAGAGAGCGAGACAGAGACAGAGAGAGTGAGACAGAGAGAGAGAGAGTGAGACAGAGAGAGAGAGTTTTTTTTCTTATGTTAGAGTGATGTAATGAAAACACATTTTAAGTCTTATTGATTTATGAAATATTAATAACATATCCTCTGGCAACTGGGTTCATAAATCATGTATGTTGTGCTCCACACATTTCTTATAGCCAGCCTTTATACATTGCCCTCCAGAACTATTGACACCCTTCATAGAAATTGATTGTTTAAAGTAAAAACAAACTCTTCAAACTTTCCACTCAAACAATTACAAAAAAAAAAAAACCCAAAAAATTCTCAATTGTTCTCATCAGAAGTGAGAGTGAGAGTGTGTTCTCTCAAAATGATGTGAGAAAATGATTCATCAATGCAAATAAATTGTGATCCTTGAAAAACGTATATTTAATGTAATAACTCTCAAGGAACTATTCACCTTCCCCTGTGTCCCGTTTCCCTCAGGAATGAATATGAGGTTGCACACATGTAAAATCCATTATGTCCATAAGCCAATCACCTCACCTCCACTGCAGGTCTCATGATTCATTTGAACTCTGCATTACCGTTTGTACCGTTCTAATGTTTATTTTATTCAGCCCATTTTTGCAAAGGGTGCCAATAATTCTGGAGCACAGTATATATAAGTGCTGTATATAAAAAAAACAACTCACCACAAGGGTATTGATTATTTCTCTAGTGGCATCATTAATACCTTGTTATTCATGTTTAAAGCTTCCGGTACCGCACTAAATTTAGACACAGCATCATTTTGTGTTATCGGTGTAAATACAGTGCCCTCCATTAATATTGGCACCCTTGGTAAATATGAGCAAAGAAGGCTGTGAAAAATTGTCTAACCTTTTGATCTTTTATTTAAAAAAAAAAAATCACAAAAATATTCTCATGCTCTCATGGATATCAAACAATTGCAAACACAACACAGGTTTATATATATGTAAAAACAACTATGTTAAATATAAGTGTGCAGCTATTATTGGCACCCTTTTAGTCAATACTTTGTGCTACCTCCCTTTGCCAAGATAACAGCTCTGAGTCTTCTCCTATAACACCTGATGAGGTTGGAGAATACATGGCAAGGGGTCTGAGAACATTCCTCCATACAGAATCTCTCCAGATCCTTCACATTTCACCCTGGTGGACTCTCCTCTTCAGTTCACAATACAGTAATCAATACAAGGAAAGAAAAAAAAAAGTGTTGATAAGCCTTTCAGTCACAAGAAAAAGATAGCACGAAGTCTAGCAATATTTCTGAGAAGAAAAAATGAATTCTTGACAGTAGATTGTACGTGCGGGTCAAAAGACCAAATATAACTCGGATGTTTTTTTATTTAGCTTGGAACTCCAAAACAGAGCCATCTACGTTGGGCGGCTTTGGCTCAGTCGGTAGAGCGGGTTGTCCACTAATCGTAGGGTTGGCGGTTCGTTTCCCGGCCCATGTGACTCCACATCCGAAGTGTCCTTGGGCGAGACACTGAACCCCAAGTTGCCCCCGATGGCAAGTTAGCGCCTTGCATTGCAGCTCTGCTACCATTGGTGTGTGTGTGTGTGAATGGGTGAATAAGACACAGTGTAAAGTGCTTTGGATAAAAGTGCAATATAAGTGCACCATTTAATGAACCAGCTTTATGAAGCAGATGAGGAGAGAAAATAAGCAAAACCTTAAGTCTTATCACTATTAAGAGACACAAAAAGGTTTAGGTCAGCCATGTTTTTATCTCAGAAATACAATGTGAGAAGAAAGAAACATATTTATATATATATATATATATATATATATATATATATGACTGTCAGGATTATCTCTGGGAGCTGCAGTGTCTGCTTAGAAATTTTAAAATTCTGCTCACACTGCCGTCATCCCAGACTTCTGGGAGTCTGCCTCTCTTCGATAGGAGAGAGCTGTTAGACTATTTACAGGTTGAGGGAGAGCTTTATCCGTCAGTGCTGTAGGTGTAGTGGATCAAATCTTTTGAATATTTTCCACACAGAAAACTTTCAATGCAGTTCTTATACCGTGGCGTAAGTTTTGGAAACTTACTGGCAAGTCATTGTGAAAGCAAGTCTGTAGATTAGTGATCTTAACAGACATCACTTACTGGAATGAAAGGCGCTGGCGAACGGTTAATGATTCGTCTGGGTTTTACGGCGATCAAACTCAGAGCGTTCTTCAAGCGAGTAACATTTTTTGGACTGCTGTGTGTCATGATCATGATTGATCACATGTGCATTACAGCACAGTGAAATTCTTTTGTTTGCATTCCCCAGCATGTCAGGGAGGTGGGGTCAGAGTTCAGGGTCAGATATAATACAGTGCCCCTGGAGCAGAGACGGTTAAGACAGCTTGGCAGTGCTGGGGCTTGAACCCCCGATTTTCTGATCAGTAATGCAGAGCCTTAACCACGACTTTATAAGCAGATTTAAGCAGTACTGAGACGGGTCGAACCATGTACTGAAGTTTACAGGTGGAAATAGAATCCAGGCCAAGTCTAGGGCGGCTGTGTCTCAGTCGGTAGAGCGGGTTGTCCACTAATCCACTAATCGTAGGGTTGGTGGTTCGAATCCCGGCCCGGGTGATCCCATGCCGACGTGTCCTTGGGCAAGACACTGAACCCTAAGTTGCCCCCAATGGCAAGCTAGCACCTTGCATGCAGCTCTGCTACCATTGGTGTGTGAGTGTGCTCTCATTTGTAAGTCGCTTTGGATAAAAGCGTCTGCTAAATGAATAAATGTAAATGTAGAAGCTGTTGAAGGAACCAATTCAAGGTTCAAGGTTTGTTCTCATTCTCAAGGAGAACGAATTCGTTGGATGTGATTAGGCAGTTCGTCTCCAATCATCATGTCACCTTGCTATGTGTAAATGTCTTTGCGTCTATGGATGTACCGATCCAGTACTGAGAACCCTGGATACACTGGCCTAAAATGGTGCATTGGTATGAAATCAGATTTGACATGTTTTCCATCCATCCATCTTCAACCGCTTACTCCTTTTCAGGGACACGGGGAAACCTGTAGCCTATCCCAGGGTGCATCGGGCACAAGGCGGGGTACAACCTGGACAATTCAATCTCATCAACTGATGTATGGAAGAAGGCAGATTTAGAGCTCAGACGTGCATTGCAAGATTGACGCCAAACACGTTCCTCTAAGCAGGAAACAGCCATTGATGTTCATCAACATCAAGTACATACATGACCCGCCCACACCCCAATACTAAGAGTGTAAACATCAGGCTTTCACACAATATGATGCCATTTCCATCCTTGAAGCAACATTTTGATATCAGGAATCCAGCACACCACATTAATCAAGCACACTCCACACACACGGGTGGGCGGCTGTGGATCAGGTGGTAGAGCAGGTTGTCCACTAATCGTAGGGTTGGCGGTTCGATTCCTGGCCCGGATGACTCCACATGCCGAAGTGTCCTTGAGAAAGTCACTGAACCCCATGTTGCCCTCGATGGCAAGCTAGCACCTTGCATGGCAGCTCTGCTACCGTGAGTGTGTGTGTGAACGGGTGAACGAGACACAGTGTAAAGCACTTTGGATAAAAGCGCTATATAAGTGCGCCATTTTCCATTTACACACACACACTCCTATACATGTTCTCTGAGCATCTCTCTCTCTCTCTCTCTCTCTCTCTCTCTCTCTCTCTATATATATATATATATATATATATATAATAGAGAGAGAGAGAGAGAGAGAGAGAGAGAGAGAGAGAGAGAGAGAGAGAGAGAGAGGCCCGACAGTCTGAAAGCTTCTATTTTGTATTATTTATTTATTTATTTTCATCTAAGACCAACATTTTATTGCACATGATATTGTTGGCAATAACTTTAGTGGAAAAGTAAATTCTTCAGACATATTTTCATGGATTTCTGAAGTGGGACGCCCCCCCCCGGAACACAAGCTTCTTAAAACTGAATGGTCCTTCAGGTCACTGAGCATAGGGTTAAAGCCATGTCACGTCAAACATGCCGGAACAAAACAAGTGTGACATTAAAGAAGCATAAACTATGAATAATTCACCGTCTTCACACCGTGTCAACACTCTGACGTTTGTAGAGCAGAGCCTTGTACACACACACACACACACACACTTCCTCTGACTTTGCACCGTCCATACTAAATCACGTTCCAGCGTTCTTTTGGCTTTTTGCTAGAATTCATACACAGCAACATGTGCTAGGATTTCTCAGACCACCACGTCCATATCCGAGAGATCTCATTACACGGGTTAACCAACTTTCCCTTTCGCCGTGGACCAGAATAGCGGTGATAATCCACCACACATCACAGCACAGCCGATCAAGTGTCTTCTAGAGGACGAGGCTTTGAGCACATGTTTCTGTGCGACGCTCATCACCGTATAGCGTGATTTGTCTAATCCCGGTAATAAACAGGAAGTAATAAACTTATACCGATACACTTAAATGAGTCCGAATTGCTTCACGTCCTGATTCGTCATTGTTGTTGTCGATGCAAGAGTCAGTTACTGGGAGGTCGAGCCTGTACTACAGCTGGGGAGCTTATTATTCACTGCATCCTGTGTTTAGGAAACATGAACAGCACTTCACCATGTAGTGTACATGAGGAAGCCGGAATTAATTACAAACGACATGTGAATCGGGAATGATTGACGGTTACGAAGGTGTTTTGAACTCGCCGATGTTAACTGACCGCCGTGCAAGCTCCGCCTCCTTTCCCCATCTCACATTAATAATCTTCTAGCTGGTGCTCTTGTCTCGACATTAGTTGGGGTTTTTTTTAGAAGATTCAGACGAAATTCTGACCAAATATGTAAATTAATTAAACGAGATGATTAAAAAGGCTGATTACAACATACCGTATAAACTAGTACAGTCGTATACTAAATACTTATGTATTTATACTTATTATTTTGACTGTATATTGAAAGATATATGATAAATATATAACAAATGACACAAAAACATGTTTTTTTTTTTTTTGGTTTTGTTTTGTTTGAAAACTATAATGTGACTTTTGTTGTAGATAGTGCCTAGATTCATATACTTTTTAATAGACATCGCCCTCTGGTGACAATATTCATGTGACACACTCTCTCTCTATACACGATGTTTGTTTTTTTTTTACCCCCCTGCAAACTTCTGGCCTTTCCTTTTATTTGCATTGATGAAATAAGACATGAATGATCTAATGTTTAACTGTGCACATCAATACTATTATTAAAAACCGGTCGTCACGGTGATAATATGAGTGACATGCGTGTGGTTCTCTGTTACAGCAGTCAGCCGAGCAGCCAGCAGAGCAGCCATGACGACGACTCTTCTCGCTTCCTGACTCCGTTTATGCGCAGGTAGACCTTCTTCCTGAATGTGTGTGTGTGTGTGTGTGTGTGTGTGTGAGAGAGAGAGAGAAAGTGAAAGAGAGAGACTGAGAAAACTTTCAATGAAAGTGTTTTAGTAGACTGAGCTGTTGTGCAATGAATTAGTGCTGGATTGTCTTTCTTCTACAGCGCTGCTGTGTGTTGCAGTACATGAGCGTCCATTATAATATTTGATCTGAACATACGGGTGTGCAGGATGACCGCCCCGACGGTGGACATTTTAAGACGAGACGTGAACAGAGCATCATTAGGCTGTTCCAGTATTCTTGCATGAATAGTAATTGCTGTGAAATTGCTATCATTTCAAAGGAAGGCTGCTGGGCAGGGGTCTTTCAGCTCAGACCTGCCCCCTGGTGGATATATATATATGTATATATTCTCCATATATAAATGTATATTCCATTTTAGTACAGTATCATTTGTATCCGATCCATTTTAGAGTTATGAGAAACATCAGAAGCGTGGTAAAACAAGCTATGTCTTTATGTTATGTTTACTAGGAATGTCCATTTGGGACATTTTTGTCCTCTTGAGAACTCGCCAGAGGAAATGAGTACGCACTCTTAGTTCTCAGAGGTGGTGGAATGATTTATACATTTTTTTCTTTCCTCCCTCAATGAATGTTTAATGATTTTCCTCGTCAATAAAACCTAGCAGTGTTCACTCTTTGGCTATTCGAACGAGTGCTTTAATATAAACCTGTGATTTGAATTATTGGACTGATGTCAGAGCTGCTGTTATAGATGAACGCCTTCCGACCAATCAGAATGGAGAATTCAACAGCGCTGTGGTGTAAATATCATGTGTAGATTAAAACGATGCGTTATAATGACGTGTCTAATAAATGCACATGATTAAGCACACATTGTCGTGTGTGAGTATTTAAATACCCCTGTGTTTGTGTGTGAGGTGTTTACACCATTATGGCCAGTATTAGTACCAGTACGGGTACCGAGTGCCGCCTCAGGCCGATCCTATGCTCGTGCAGCAGCTGTGTGCTGAAAATAAAGTCTAACTCCGTGGTATATCCGCTAGTGGATGGTGTTTTCCCAGCTGACCTTCTTGAGAGCTCTTCAGCTCCAGAGCTTTAGGCTGTCCTGCACCCTGAATGAACTCGCCCTGGCGTGTGAGTGTGCTTTTTACCGTGGAAAGCTGCCATTGCCCTGCAGTTTAGTTTTAAAAATAAACCGTTTCTCTGTGTGGGAAAACCTGTAATTAGGCTTGAACATTTAACTCAGCGTCTTGTGACTAACGGAAGACCTGGCGTACATCATTTGGAACCGATTTGACCACAGCGGCTGTAAGGGATGAAAGACGACGAGCGTGTTGTATTGCTATTGTAGGAACACCTGGCAACGTGTTTTATTAGTCTTACAGCACAGGAATTTGTTGATTGTTGTTGTTTCGCGTCCAGATCTCCTACTTTCAGCGTGAGTCGAATGCACTATTTAAACAGCCCATTAAAAGGAAATGCCTAGCAGGCAGGAAGTGCGTGTCGCAGCTCAAAACTCTAGGCGAAGGGGACCTCTGCTGATGCAGACATGTCGTGATGTGAGTTTGTCGTAAAGCTTTTTAAAGATACTAAAATAATTCAGCATGTCATGTTAGAGAAACCGCAGATCTTCCTGAAAATGTTCAGCTTCACCACTGACCGTTACAAAGCGCTGGCACTGGAGACTCCTTTCCGTAAACGCTCAATTGAATAAACATCGCCTCACAGAAAATCTCAACGTATAAATATATAGCCGCTGTATTGTATAATATAATAGAATTAATATCGACCCATTATTTGTCATGCAGCTGAACTGATGGTCAGAGCTGCTGTTATAGAACATCAATCAGCACCTTTTCACCAAATAAACAATTACATTTACATTTATTCACTTAGCAGACGCTTTTATCCAAAGCGACTTACAATTAGTCACTTTCAACCCTTAACGGAGTCAGCTTCGGGTCTATTCCGATGCTGCTGATGTATCTCTCTGGATTATTTATTTTTTTATCACGGCAGTGCCAGTGGATCAGACAAGTTCAGGTAAGGCCTTGACACAAACATGATGTGCTTCATGGAGCGGTCCGTGTCATGGTGTAGTGCTTAGTCATGGCTCACACATTTACCAACGCCGTCACGTGATCATTCTGTCTCTGGTGAAGTATCTGAAAGCCTGCAGCACTTTTGTGATGCCGGTCCGTCAATGCAGTTGCAAGCCGTGGAATGTCATTGTTTGGCTTTTTAAACACGGAGCATAGCGAGAAAGGACGGATAAGCCATCGTGTTCAGGCTGGACAGTGAGGCGGACTTCAAAAGAACTCTGCTTAAGCTGTTTATAAAGGTGGAGGTGAGTCTGGTGATGGATGATGATGATGCGTAACTGTATGAATGTTTCGGGGTTTTTTTATTACCGTATTTTCCGCACTATAAGGCGCACCTAAAAGCCTTAAATGTTCTCAAAAATCGGCCGTGCGCCTAATAATCCGGTGCGCCTTGTGTGTGGACTGAGTTCCAAAATCTGTTAAAACGTTGTGCGGCTTTAGTTGGCGTAACAACCGTGTGCGCCTTATAACACGGTGCGCCTTATGTATTGGTCAAGTACAGAAATGGACCCCGTAATTGAGACTGCGCCTTATAATCCGGTGCACCTTATAGTGCGGAAAATACGGTACTAGTAAAAATGCCAACTGGAGTGGGTTTTATTGCCGTCCTACCTTATTGGCTGAACAAGGATGCGCAAATAATACATTCATTATCAAGATCAAGGGAAAAAGCTCAAGTGTGCTGCCCAGTCACATGTTTTCCGTTGACTGTAAACATGCCTGACGAGGCTACGAACCGTACGTAATAACATACAGGAGCTGGTTAGCTAGTTTTAACACAGACAAGGGAAATGAATCATGATATGATCATGTAGCACATCATTTCTGCATCCTCAAGAAACCGAGTGAGAACGTCTCGATGTGTTCAACCATGAGGACAGCGTTTACAGTAAGCATACAGTATTTATGATAGGATATGATATACGATGGCGTTCTCGTCAACTAATCCGCCTAGTAGAAATCGTTCTAGTTGCGAGCGGTCGCTATACAATAATGACCGCATCGAGGCGGATCACGTATTTATTTCACCACACGTTACAGGCAAGGGCCGTAAGTATTTGGACAGACAATGGATTTGAAATGAAGAAGACAGGATGTGATTGAAGTGTAGACTCGAGCATGCTGTTCAGTCATCGAAGAGAAAACCAGAAGGCAGAAAACCTCACAAACATGCATGTCCACGGGTTCTAGATTTCAGGCAGTCATTTACTGCAAAGGATTTGAATCCAAGTATGAATGTGTGAGTGTGTATGTGATTGGACCCTGCGATGGACCGGCACCCTGTCCAGGGTGTACCCCGCCTTGTGCCCGATGCTTCCTGGGATAGGCTCCAGGTTCCCCCGTGACCCTGAAAAAGTGCGTCGGGAGTTTCCGCCGAGTGCTCCGGTTTCCTCCCCCAGTCCAAAGACATGCATGGTGTCCGTAGTGCATGAATGTGTGTTTCCCATGGGGTTGGCGCCCCCTCGCGGTATCTAGCCAATTAATCCTCTGAGATGCACAGCTAGAATGCATCACAGAGTATGTCGTCCATACCCAGCTACGGTGGACAGGACGCTAAAAAAAAAAATTGTCCCCGATGGCAAGTTACCACCTTGCATGGCAGCTCTGCTACCATTGGTGTGTGTGTGTGTGTGTGTGTGAATGGGTGAATGAGACGCAGTGTAAAGCGCTTTGGATAAAAGTGCTATATAAGTGCGCCATTTACCATTTATCATTTATGAGTGGTAGCTCAGTGGTTAAGACGTTGGATTACTGATCGGACAGTCTTTGAGTTCAAACCCGCCAAGCTGCCGCTGTTGGGTCCTTGACCAAGGCCCTTAACCCCAACTACGCAGCTGTATTAAATGAGATAAATGTAAGTCGTTCTGGATAAGGGTTTGCCAAATGCTGCAAAAGTAAACATTCAGAGGCAAAAGTAGCATCGCGGTCCAAATACTTATGGACCTGGCTGTAGCTTCCATATGTAGTCTCCATATGATACATTTCCGTAAAGTACTTATTCAGAAGAAGGAGTGTGGGCTTGATTATGTTTAGATTGTATTGTAGTACTCACATACTACAAGCAGTATTGTTCAATTGGTCGAAGCAGATCTATCGGATTAAGAGCCTCGTATTGACATAAATTTATATATATATATATATATATATATATATATATATATATATATATAATTTGTATGTATGTATGTATGTATATATGTATGATTTATCATTCCAGCATTAATAGCTGTTTATCAGAAGAAAATGTTTTGTTTTAGTTTTGTGAATAATCAGTATTCACTAGGGGTTTGTTTTTTTCTTTCTTTTCTTTTCTTTTTATGTTTGTCAAACCTACTTGTTGCTAGGCAGTCTAGCCGAATAACATGAAATGGACATGAAATCTAGCTGGTCCCTGGTGTCTAGTGATTTCTTTAGTCCTGATGGATTCTATGGCATGGCTGAGAAAGCGCTCAACATACCCGTGCAGTTGTGTATAGACTTGACATTAACAAGCAGTGTAATTGGAAAAGCTGTCCTAGTGGCGGAAGGACGGAGACGAATGGAACGGCGAGACTGTAAAACATGTAGGAGCATTCCATACAATGCAGTCTATGAGATTTAGACTTTAAAATTAGACGTTAGGGGCACACGGTGGCTTAGTGGTTAGCACGTCCACCACACACCTCCAGGGTTCGGGGTTCGAGTCCCGCTAGGGCCATGTGTGTGTGGAGTTTGCATGTTCTCTCCGTGTGTCGGGGGTTTCCTCCGGGTACTCCGGTTTCCTCCCCCAGTCCAAAGACATGCATGTTAGGCTGATTGGCGTGTCTAAAGTGTCCGTAATGTATGAATGGGTGTGTGAGAGTGAATGTGATTGTGCCCTGCGATGGACTGGCACTCTGTCCAGGGTGTACCCCGCCTTGTGCCCGATGCCTCCTGGGATAGGCTCCAGGTTCCCCGTGACCCTGATAAAGGAGTAAGCGGTTGAAGATGGATGGATGGAATTAGACGTTATTGCTTGAGTTTTGTGAGAATTAAGAAGAGCGCTTGATATGTTCTTGTTAATAACGATGCGTAAAATTCTTTTGTTGTATATTGTTGTTTTTATAAATAGTGTGGCTTTCTGAAATGTACTGTAAACCATCGGCGTGTAGGACATCGGACGTGTCGAGGTGTTCTGTGATCACTAGAGTGCAGGTTTGATGCTGTGTGGTGGATCATGTGCTGAAAATCTGGACGTGAGGTTGGGTTCAAGCCATACTGCTGGAGCTCTGCGTTATTTTCCTTTTGTTCAGTAAATTACTGTGGGGTCTAGCGTAGTGCAAACTTGTTGCTTCACTCAATGTTTAATTTGTACTATTTACTCAAGCCCTATCTCCCTGCAACTCTCACCTGATTTTCTACTGAAGCTGAGCAGGGTTGAGCTGGGTCAGTACCTGTATGGGAGACCTCCTGGGGAAAACTGAGGTTCCTGGAAGTGGTATTAGTGAGGCCAGCAGGGGTTGCTTGTTTTGTGTGGGAACTGCTTTCTCCTACACACTAGTGGAGGTTGAGCAGATCCCCGCCACACCGATACTAGGTAAAGGGCTTTGAGTGTTTAGAAAAGCCTAGATTGTAAATGCTAGATTTTCTAAACTAGGCTACATTTATAATAGACATTTTTAAAACAAATACCAAAGATGACAGTGTGGGGATCATATATATAAATATATATATATATATATATATATATATAT
>JAFFST010045665.1:69461-82601 GCA_022414735.1 Noturus placidus | reverse complement strand
TACGTGTATAACTACGTGTATAACTCCGTGTATAACTCCGTGTATACCTCCGTGTATAACTCCGTGTATAAGTGTATAACTACGTGTATAAGTGTATAACTCCGTGTATAACTACGTGTATAAGTGTATAACTACGTGTATAACTCCGTGTATAAGTGTATAACTCCGTGTATAACTCCGTGTATAAGTGTATAACTCCGTGTATAAGTGTATAACTACGTGTATAACTCCGTGTATAAGTGTATAACTCCGTGTATAACTACGTGTATAACTACGTGTATAAGTGTATAACTACGTGTATAACTATTTGTATAAGTGTATAACTATGTGTATAAGTGTATAACTACGTGTATACGTGTATAACTACGTGTATACGTGTATAACTACGTGTATACGTGTATAACTCAGTGTATAACTCCGTGTATAAGTGTATAACTACGTGTATAACTACGTGTATAACTACGTGTATAAATACGTGTATAAGTGTATAACTCCGTGTATAAGTGTATAACTACGTGTATACGTGTATAACTACGTGTATACGTGTATAACTACGTGTATAACTCCGTGTATAACTACGTATATAACTCCGTGTATAACTACGTGTATAACTACGTGTATAAGTGTATAACTCCGTGTATAACTACGTGTATACGTGTATAACTCCGTGTATAAGTGTATAACTACGTGTATAAGTGTATAACTACGTGTATAACTATGTGTATAAGTGTATAACTCCGTGTATAACTATGTGTATACGTGTATAACTACGTGTATACGTGTATAACTCCGTGTATAACTCCGTGTATAACTACGTGTATACGTGTATAACTACGTGTATACGTGTATAACTACGTGTATAACTCCGTGTATAAGTGTATAACTACGTGTATAACTACGTGTATAACTCCGTGTATACCTCCGTGTATAACTCCGTGTATACCTCCGTGTATAACTCCGTGTATAAGTGTATAACTACGTGTATAAGTGTATAACTACGTGTATAACTATGTGTATAAGTGTATAACTATGTGTATAAGTGTATAACTACGTGTATACGTGTATAACTCCGTGTATACGTGTATAACTCCGTGTATACGTGTATAACTACGTGTATAACTCCGTGTATAAGTGTATAACTACGTGTATAACTACGTGTATAACTCCGTGTATAAGTGTATAACTCCGTGTATAACTATGTGTATAAGTGTATAACTACGTGTATACGTGTATAACTACGTGTATACGTGTATAACTACGTGTATAACTCCGTGTATAACTACGTGTATACGTGTATAACTACGTGTATAACTATGTGTATAACTACGTGTATACGTGTATAACTACGTGTATAACTATGTGTATAAGTGTATAACTACGTGTATAACTATGTGTATAAGTGTATAACTACGTGTATACGTGTATAACTACGTGTATACGTGTATAACTACGTGTATAACTCCGTGTATAAGTGTATAACTACGTGTATAAGTGTATAACTACGTGTATAACTATGTGTATAAGTGTATAACTCCGTGTATACGTGTATAACTCCGTGTATAACTCCGTGTATAACTCCGTGTATAAGTGTATAACTACGTGTATAACTATGTGTATAAGTGTATAACTACGTGTATACGTGTATAACTCCGTGTATAACTACGTGTATAACTATGTGTATAACTACGTGTATACGTGTATAACTACGTGTATACGTGTATAACTCCGTGTATAACTCCGTGTATAAGTGTATAACTACGTGTATAAGTGTATAACTACGTGTATAACTATGTGTATAAGTGTATAACTACGTGTATAACTATGTGTATAAGTGTATAACTACGTGTATACGTGTATAACTCCGTGTATAACTCCGTGTATAACTCCGTGTATAAGTGTATAACTCTGTGTATAAGTTTATAACTGCGTGTATAACTACTTGTATAAGTGTATAACTACGTGTATAAGTGTATAACTACGTGTATACGTGTATAACTACGTGTATAAGTGTATAACTATGTGTATAAGTGTATAACTATGTGTATAAGTGTATAACTATCTGTATAAGTGTATAACTACGTGTATACGTGTATAACTACGTGTATACGTGTATAACTCCGTGTATAACTCCGTGTATAACTCCGTGTATAACTCCGTGTATAACTCCGTGTATAAGTGTATAACTATGTGTATAACTCCGTGTATAAGTGTATAACTATGTGTATAACTCCGTGTATAAGTGTATAACTATGTGTATAACTCCGGGTATAAGTGTATAACTATGTGTATAACTCCGGGTATAAGTGTATAACTACGTGTATAACTCCGTGTATAAGTGTGTATACGTGTATAACTCCGTGTATACGTGTATAACTCCGTGTATACGTGTATAACTACGTGTATAACTCCGTGTATAACTACGTGTATAACTCCGTGTATAACTACGTGTATAACTCCGTGTATAACTACGTGTATATCTCCGTGTATAACTACGTGTATAAGTGTATAACTCCGTGTGTAAGTGTATAACTCCGTGTATAACTACTTGTATAAGTGTATAACTATGTGTATAAGTGTATAACTACGTGTATACGTGTATAACTACGTGTATACATGTATAACTACGTGTATACGTGTATAACTACGTGTATAACTCCGTGTATAAGTGTATAACTCCGTGTATAACTATGTGTATAAGTCTATAACTACGTGTATACGTGTATAACTACGTGTATACGTGTATAACTACGTGTATAACTACGTGTATAAGTGTATAACTACGTGTATAAGTGTATAACTACGTGTATAACTATGTGTATAAGTGTATAACTCCGTGTATACGTGTATAACTACGTGTATAACTCCGTGTATAAGTGTATAACTACGTGTATAACTACGTGTATAACTATGTGTATAAGTGTATAACTACGTGTATAACTATGTGTATAAGTGTATAACTACGTGTATACGTGTATAACTACGTGTATACGTGTATAACTACGTGTATAACTGTGTATAAGTGTATAACTCCGTGTATAAGTGTATAACTCCGTGTATAAGTGTATAACTGCGTGTATAACTCCGTGTATAAGTGTATAACTCCGTGTATAACTACGTGTATAAGTGTATAACTACGTGTATAAGTGTATAACTACGTGTATAACTCCGTGTATAAGTGTATAACTCCGTGTATAAGTGTATAACTACGTGTATACGTGTATAACTACGTGTATACGTGTATAACTACGTGTATAACTCAGTGTATAACTACGTGTATAACTACGTGTATAAGTGTATAACTCCGTGTATAACTACGTGTATACGTGTATAACTACGTGTATACGTGTATAACTCCGTGTATAACTCCGTGTATAACTACGTGTATATCTCCGTGTATATCTCCGTGTATAAGTGTATAACTCCGTTTATAACTACGTGTATAAGTGTATAACTCCGTGTATAACTACGTGTATACGTGTATAACTACGTGTATACGTGTATAACTCCGTGTATAACTCTGTGTATAACTACGTGTATATCTCCGTGTATAACTACGTGTATATCTCCGTGTATAAGTGTATAACTCCGTGTATAACTACGTGTATAAGTGTATAACTCCGTGTATAAGTGTATAACTCCGTGTATAACTCCGCGTATAAGTGTATAACTCCGTGTATAACTACGTGTATAAGTGTATAACTACGTGTATAACTCCGTGTATAAGTGTATAACTCCATGTATAACTACGTGTATAAGTGTATAACTACGTGTAGAAGTATATAACTATGTGTAGAAGTATATAACTGACAATTAAATCCTGCAATTTTTTATACAGATAAGGGGGTCCCGTTTAAACTGTTAATCCTTTTCAATTACACACACATTTAATGTAAAAACACAGCCACTTCAGTCATATTAATGCCATGAAAAAAAAAAAAACGATCCAAAACAAATCCATAAATGAAGACATAAGACTATCCATTCAATTGAGACAAAAGTAATGGCACCCTATAAAAGGGGGAAGACGTGCATCTTTGCTGCGCGCCTTCACTGTTATTTTTGTCATTTTGAGCTCTCTGTGAGCTTTTGTTGTTTTGGCGTCACTAAAACGTAAATTAGCTGTGCAACGGAAGCACTTTGCGCTTTACCGACAATGACTGCCATCTATTTTATGAACACGCACATGCGAGTGCGAAGAAAAACCTTTAAGTCTGGTGGCAATTTTTTGTTTGGGTTGTCCTATGAAAACATTTACGCACAAATTTACTAATAAATGAGGCCCACTGTCTCTTAACGTAATTCTGATTTATCTATTTTCCTGTCTTCTCGTTTAGTTTGAGATCCTTTTCAAATACTTTATTCATTTTAATATGATAAATGAAAATATGATTGATGTATGCCGTGTTAAATGAACACAGCGTTACATATCAGGTATCTCAAAAACATCTTGCAGTATCGTAATACATTTCTGCTACATCACACTCCATTACACACAACTACTTCTGCTATGAAAGTGTGATGCGTCACACACACACACACACACACACACTATGCTGCAGACTTGCTCCTCCTCGGCTGCAGAAACACACGCAGAGTAAGTTAACAGTTTGCCAGGGGGAGGTGTTGATGACTGCCGAGGTGGGAGGTGAGGAGCAGAAATGAGTGACAAGTTAGCACGCATACACATCTAAATTAAACAGAGACAAAAAAAAATGGACAAAAGAAAATCCCAAATATAATCTTATGAATACAGCCAGTTCCTCTTCAAGCTTATGAAGCAAAAAAGAGAAAGAACAATTAGTGCATTGTTTAACTTGTCTAATAAAAAGTTAGAACAGAGTTGGAAATGAGTTGCAACCACGACGACAACACAACATGCCACAAGCCTCTGCACAACTTCCTTCTTCCCTCCTCAAACACTCCTTATCATTGAGCAGCAGCTACACAGATCTGGTCGCTCGAGTCACTGCAGCAAGACGCCACTAATAAAGAGTCATGAAGATTAGTAGCAGATCTGCAGTATCTTACATCAAAATAAGATCAAAATGATAGGAGCCATGGCCTACATGCAGAATTTACACAAACATCCTCTACACGATGCCTTTAGAACGCATCTGCATGCGAGGAGAAGAACGTCTGCTTCCTCTAACACACTCACTTCACACTGTGTGTCTCAGCAACACAAGAATAGAGGTGTAAAACTCTGAAGCGACGTCCTACTTATGCCCTTCTGCACGAGCTTTGCTTAGATGAGACAAGCAGAGAAAGAAGGAGGGATGTCACATAACGCATGGAAACAATCGTACCTCGGGTCAGGCATGCAGGTGATGCTTGAGGAATACTGGCTTATTTAAGATGACGACAACGACAAAAACAAGAGGAAGTTTTTTTTCTGTTTCTGTAATGAAACAGAAATTGGACAAGAGAGAATAGACACAGCCTGACATGGTGCGATTTCAACGGTTGTGTTGACAATGGTACATAAACATGGAATTATGTTTTAAAAATGTACATAAAAATATCTGGTAATGGTTATAGATGTATTTATTAGGGGCCCAAGCACTAAAAGGTACATAGGCAATCTAAATGTACATAAATGTATGTGAATAAAAATACATTGGCATTGGAGTCTAAGGTAAACAGCAATTCCCATGCACTCTAGAAGTAAACTTATACATGTTTGCAATAATACTCTTTCTGCCATATTTTTTTTTTTTTGCAAAACATGATTTCTGCTTCTACAAGTTCTTCGCAGTGTGTGGCGTTCCATCCAAACAAATTTGATACCCATGGGCCACGTGTTGAATTCACAAAACATTCTTTTGAGATTGTGTCCAATGTGGGGCATTTCATCCATAACAAGAAGTGACGGCATCTCTCTGCAATGCCTTTTCATATTGTCACCATGCTAACTCACACATTTAGCAACATGTGCTGTTGTTAACAAAGAAGCTTCGAGTTCATCTACAACATGGGAGGGCTACTGAGAACAGGAAGTGAGACAGCATCTCAACAAGGGCCTTATGCTTTGCCTTCAAATGAATATATCTCCTTGGTGCAAGTGCTGATGGTTGCAGTGGCTTTTGGCCATTCTTGATTGTTCAGGGGTGGGGCCAAACAGTGATTGGCCCCCATAATCGCTGCTTTGCAGCTATGTTAATTTTATATTATTTAATTTGACTGTGAGACATTCCAAAACCTTAGCTTAAAGGAACATAAAGGGACATGGGGACAGTGAACAGCTAGTGTAGAGTAGTGAAGGAAAGATCAGACTTTCATCACAGACCACAGGATTGAAGAGGTGAAATGAAGGCTGAGGCTTAGCACACAGACAAGCAATTCAAGATAACAGTCCAAAGAAGTCAGCCACCTGACCTTTTACAGAGCTGTAAGACACACAATACGTGTCTACTCAAATGGTTTCGTTAAGTACAGAGTGTATTCAGTTAGGATGTCGAAAGAAAGCAAACATGAAGGCAATATGGCTATGGTTGTAGCCAGAAATAGCAAAAACACTCAAATTGGGGCTGCTCTAGTTCTGCTCGGGTCCCTGTTCTAGGAGAATAGAGAATAAAGAATAAAGCATACGCTTTATTCAGCACAACTCAAAGCTATAGATCCTCATCTGGGCCTTATTTCCTGCTTCACCATCTCGCAACTAAGGAGTAACACTTTGGGACGTGCCATTATTGAAAAATAATCAACTACGCAGTGGTGTGATTTGATGAGATTTTTATTCAATATATAATTTCTCCATAGGAGCATGTCCTGAAGTGTTTTATTCATCTTATACGAGTTGTCAATTGCTACACTATTAGTAAGGAATGCCATTCTTTTAAAGCGTTATAATTAGTAGGAAATGTTGTGGAATGCCAACGAGACAAGTTAGTTCCTATGTTACAGAGAAACCAGAAAACGGTAGAAAACTTTTATCGTTACAGAGATGACACCCAGGACTCCTTCTGGAAAAATGTCAAATAAACGTCTCCATACAACAACTAAATGGCTCTGATCAATAACACAACTTTTTCCAAATCTGTTTATTAATCACAATACGCAGACAAGAATTATCCCAGAGAACACCAGAGAAACCGGTCAAATTATTTATTTTTTTAAACAGGGGTTTGTGCTTGTTGTACTTCGTGAGCAATAGCTATATTCGCTGTACTATGTGTATTGTTTATTTTAATCTACAGCTCTTCGACAATGACGATTACGACAATAATGAGATGAAATGAGGCAGCGCCACAAATGAGGTAATGCTCATTATCAGCTACAAGCTCCTCCTCTTCCACTTAACAATGCATTATGGGCTCAAGTTCGTGCAAGAAAATGCCCAGGCTTTTCCTGTTTAGCAAATATGAGTAATTTCTCACCAAACCTGCTTAAAGTCACAATTGACAATTACAACAGAAGCTAACACATAACTGAGGTTTTTTACATTTTAGACATGCATCTAGAAATTATGATTTTAATATATGATTTAGATTGATTGATAGGTAGATAACATGTAATGGTAAACTCGGTAAACTCATTAGCTTAGCTTTTAGTTAACGTGAGGTCGCAGTTGCACCCAGCCACGGAGCCATGGATCTCCACAAGTCAGTGGATGGTTCTGTGCCGGTCCCAAGCCCGGATAAATGGGGAGGGTTGTGGCAGGAAGGGCATCCGGCGTAAAAACTGTTGCCAAACTAAAATGGATGCGAGAGACTCGGATTCAGACCATGCTGGGGCGATCCCCGTGACGGAAGAGGATGTGTGAGATAGAATGGCCTGGAGAAGAGTCACCCGCACCAGCTACCCCACCGAGTGGGATTAAAGCCAGAACAAGAAGAAGAAGAAGAGGTCGCAGTTGCAAACAGTGAGCTTACTACATTAAAACATGCTTAATTAACTTTTGGTTAACAACAGTAAAACTATTACCCAGCTGAAACATATTACTGAAGGAGCACTGAAACGACGATGGTCCTGTCCCACTACTAGAAATGTGCTGTGACGGTCCATTGAGCAGAAAGATTGCAGCACCTCTCAATTCTCGCGCAGATGAATTCTATGTCCACCTGCCCTTCAGAGTTCGTTCTTCCAAGGTAGCCTGGCAATACCACGCTTCACGAAGACGCGAGTCCGTTCTTTGTGTTCTTAGAATTGAGAAATGTCCGTGGTCTCCGATTCGACTTGTGTGAGGACACTATACAGTTATTTATGCTCAAACTTTATTTAGCATTAGTGCATAAATATGTGATTTGAGAACCAGCTCAGGATGTGAATTTTTCACACTGGGTCCATCAGGGTGGCAAAACCTGGAGATACAAGCACATAGAGATGGTGGAGACAGAGATAGATGGATGCCAACATGACAATTTTTTATTAATGGTAAACAAAACAGTCGTGCTTTTAATGATGTGTCAGGCTGTTAAAGAGTAATCACTGAAGGTTTTGGGGCAGAACTGCTTTCCACCCACACACACACACGCACGCACGCATCTCCCTTTCCCCCGCTGTCTCACCCCGAGCACTCAGGAATTCAAACCACATGCATATAAACAAGTCCTGACAACAGCAAACAGCTAACAAAACCTTTTGAAAAAATAATGACTAATTACTAAAACAATACAGTAATCAAAAAGCCATGTCCATGTGGTATAAACTATTCATCACTTATCATTCACAGCCAACATGGCGAGGCGAGGAGATAATGGACGGACAGAAGAAAGAAAAAAAATTTAAAATACTTCACTGCAGAAGCAAACGGGTTCAAGACAGAAAGTGAGCAAACTCAGGCTGTGGTTTCTTGAGTGTTCTCAAAAGGGCTGAGGGTATTCCCTGTGGCTTTCTGCTGCAACACACCAGGCAGGAAGTTGACAGCTAAGAACGAGAGCGACACTATCAGCTACGAGTCGTCGTTTTTTTTCCATGAACTCATCAGAGCTTGAATGGTCGGCGAGATGCTCGGAGATGATCTATCGAAAATTATTCACACACCGTTGCTCATTCAGTCAGAGCTAGTCGGAAATCACACCGAGCTAGCTGCCTTAGCTGAACCCTAACCCTGACCCTTGGGACAAATAGCTGACCACTGATGTCAGGTCAGATTCTTCAGAGACCAGCGTGTTCACTCAGAGTTAATTAGGGCACCACTTTAACCTCCGAGAGAGAGAGAAATGTGTACTTTACTGCTGGGAGAACAGCTGAGACCGTGTGCAATACCCCGCCGAGACTGACAACTTCGAGTCTCATTTACTACACACAAACCAACGAAAACCTCGCACCTTCTCACAAAAACCCCACTCGTGTTCCTACCAACACTTTTTATTTCCGGCTGCATGATCACACCCACAACTGTACTCACAATTTCTCAAAGCTCTGATAGTATTCACCACCCTCCACACACAGGACTGCCGGTCTGTGCCTTTACTACTGCACCGATGAACATGAAACGCATGCCATTACAGCCGGCTTTTTCACCACTGTTACTATTACATCATCCAAATTAGGGATGGGCAATATGATTGAGACTTCCAACTAGGTCACGACATTTCATGGTATTTTATTGTGGTAACGATCTCAATGATATGAAAACAGTAACGTTCAACACTGTCTTTTTGGCCACAAGTCACATTAGTGTACAGTCTTGAGAGCCGTTCAAAACACAAACATTGATCCAAAAAAGTCAAACTTAATCTTGACCATCATCAAATACTAAACTATACCAATTAAGGCTAAAAAATAGAATATGAATCTCCATCCGTCTTCCATACGGCTTATTCTACACAGGGTCGCGGGGGAGCCTGGAGCCTTTCCCAGGGAGCTTGGGACATGACGCGGGGGACACCCTGGACGAGGTGCCAATCTGTCTCAGGGCACAATCACACGCATGCACGATGGACAATTTAGAGATGCCAATCATCCCAGAATGCATGTCTTTGGACTGGGGGAGGAAACCAGAGTCGCCAGAGGAAACCCCCGAAGCACGAGGAGAACATGCAAACTGTGCACACACAGGGCGGAGGCAGGATTCGCCCCACAATCTCAGAGGTGGTTGATTAATGATGGAATTAGATAACTGCAGGTCAACGACACACAGTAAAGGTGTAAAAAAAAAAGCGCAAACAGAGCAGAGGCGAGATCTGAACCCCCAACCACAAAGCCACCGTACCTGCAGGATATGAATTTTATTCACAAATGAAAATTCCAGTGAAGATGCAAATGCCAATACTGGCAGGATCCAAAATCTAACCTCTGCCTTCCGCCATGCTTGTTCTTCATGCAAGGCGCGCACACCGCGGTGTGTAAACATGACCTCAACAATATCGTCAATATCACGGGATGACCAATTTTTATCATGGGGAGGAATTATATCTCATAGGGCTGGACGCTATATATCGAAATAATATTGATATCGTGATAAATGATTACACGATATACTTTTCTGAGATATCGCTGGTACCGTATGTTGATGTATTTTTTTTTTTGTACTTTTTTTAATCATTACAAATTAAAATGGTACTGAAGGGATGTTTATTTTGAAAAAATCTTCTGGGGATTTGTAGGCAATAAAGTATCATCAGAATCTGTTTAGCAGGGGGTTTGGATGGGGGTTTTGTTTACATTTATTCATTTAGCAGATGCTTTTATCCAAAGCGACTTACAAATGAGAGCACACTCACACACCAATGGTAGCAGAGCTGCCATGCAAGGTGCTAGCTTGCCATCGGGGGCAACTTAGGGTTCAGTGTCTTGCCCAAGGACACTTCGGCATGGGATCACCCGGGCCGGGATTCGAACCACCAACCCTACGATTAGTGGACAACCCGCTCTACCGACTGAGCCACAGCCGCCCCAAATTGTTTATTTGATTACTGCTTTGCAGACAGTTTGTTAGATCAATTATATATCGTGATGCGCATCGTGTATCGTAGAAATGTCCTCAAGTATCGTGAGATGGTATTTCTGTCACGTAGACCAGCTCTAGTAGCTAGATCATCAGGTAATAGGGAGGTGCTTTCTGTACGTTTTCATTGCAGGTTCCAATTGTGCGGAATCGTATCCCGTCCTCCTATCGGTGGATTTTACATGAGGGTCACACTTTAAATCAAATATTTATAACGCTGCCAATAACTCTTTGGTTGCAATAGAAATGAATTACACATTCTAACCACTGATCCAAAAAAAGTGTGCTTTTTACGAGGTGCGAATTTTATCAGCAACAGCAAAACGAGCCAGGCAGCTGTACGGTGTAAAGCCGGTTTAATGCTGCAGCTATGCGCAGCCTCAGAAAGGATTCAGCTTTCAGTAAATGAGGCAAACAAATGTAAAACTACATGGCTACACAATACACTTCACCCAAGTTAGCAACAGCTGCTTTTAAAGCCGGCTCTGTAACACGAGTCAGACGTGTGAGAAACACGCGATTAGAGTAAAACTGCAGATGTGAAACTGAACAACGCTGGCTAACTGTAACTGGCGGCGACGAGGGCCACGTATGTAACCTGAAACGTGGTGTTTCTCTGCAGGGTGTTTTATGTCGCTCTTGAGGAAGTAGAAAACGGGTTGTTCAAGTTTTACGCCTGCATCACTGGTCGCAGGTGTGTTATCCAGTCCTTTATAGCTTGTTAAAATGCTCTTTTAAGTCTCGTGGTGCCTGGACCTACGCATACGTCATTCTCAATGTCAGCCGCTTGTGTTATTCCGGGAGTCACCGGGCTCAGGTTATGGTTTCGCAGGGCGTGCTTTACCTGCATTGTTAAAGCAAGGGAGCGTGACACAATACTGATGCATTAAAGTGTCGCGACAGGACATTTTCTTTCCACTGAGTCAGCCGACATCTTTGTGCCGTGTAGATCTGCTTTGAAACTACTCGCCGTACAACAGGAAAACCACTAGCCTCACGGTCCAACCAGAACACATAACACATACTTCTTGCCTCTGGCTGCATAGGTAGTCTACCTGATTTGAAAAAAAAAAAAAAAGACATCTACTTGTAATCTACATGGCAAAGCACACGCTAAATCATGTCACCCAGGGACATCTTAAATGAAACTTGTTTTGAAGGCACTTGCCTGCAATGAATAGTGTTTGCAATTCTAATCTTAATCCGGCCTGGAGCCTCAGTGACAGTCAGATGAATGAAGTAGTTAGTACACACTCGAGAAACACTGAAGTTGGCTCCAGCTCAGACTAAAGCCTGGCTTTATTTATTTATTTTTTAATACACACCAGCCTGTCCGACATCTTGAGGGCGAATTGTCAGACATTTACATGCTATACAAGATGTGCGTGTTGTCTGATTTACACAAGCTTCCCTAAAACTTTGGTTTGCTGTGACAATAGCATGCGTATGGAGTTATAATTCTGCCAAAAAAAAGAAATCAAACATGGATGCCATGTTGAAATGATCAGCACGTGACTTTACCAATCCATACTCGGCTAATCGGTCATCTGTAAACAGTAAGTACAACTACAAATTAGGGCAAATAATGAAGATATACGATCAACTAACAGGAATTTCGATCGACAAGAAAGACTTTCAGATATAATATCATATTAATCAGTACATTTATTAGCACTGAACAACTTCAGTGTTCCTTAAACGAGCAGCTAACAAAACATCAAACGTCTTTTCACCAAACGTTTTATGTATTCTCCCTCCTATTCCATTTGAAATTCATTGTTGTTTTTGTTTGTTTGTTTTAAATGCAGATCCTACTGTTTTTGCTAGGTTAAAAATAAAACCTAAATATTCAACATGGAGATACAGAATGAAAAATGTCTTCAGGTATTGTGGTATATTTACCCCTTTCTTTATTTCTTTTTTAACATAGCAACAATTGCAAAATCACAATACATGTGCATGCAACTCATTCATCTTCAGCAATCGCTTTATCCTGGTCAAGGTCACAGTGGATCAGGAAGCGGGCACGAGGCAGGAACACGCTCCGAATAGGATGCCGGTCCACGCACACACATTAGACGAGCTAATTTACCTACTAGCACGCTATTGAGAGATTGGAGGAAACCGGTGAACCCAGAGAAAGCCCACGTGGACACTGGGAAAACATGAAAAAGTGGACTATTCCATCCATCCATCCATCCATCCATCTTCAACCGCTTACTCCTTTATCAGGGTCACGGGGAACCTGG
>JAFFST010045665.1:46660-63892 GCA_022414735.1 Noturus placidus | reverse complement strand
AAATGACAGTTTTATATCTTTATGTTTGAGGCCTGAAACGTGGCAAAAGGTCGAACAGTTCAAGGGGGCCGAATACTTTCGCAAGGCACTGTACATGGCAGTTAACACCTTGCCTGAAGTAATACATTTGACCATTTTGAAATGAAAGCATTTCTCTTGAATGCACTGTAATTGTGATCATTATTATTATAATTATTATGCCATTTCTATCAGATTACAGTACTGGAGCATCCCCTTTGTCTAATAAGCTGGTAGGTACTGTTACATGCTTTTACTGTATAGTACTACACCTTTTCTATGTTGCTTGTCTTAATTAGCATTCCAAATAAATGGCACACAACGACAGAGAATGTTCCAGAGGGAAGTCGGAGAAAGAGGGTCATGATATCCATGAAACATCTTCTGAGGGCAAACAGGAGCATCGTTTGAGCATGGCACGGTGTGACCACACCTACAACGCTGCTGTGTTGACTCCTCTATTAATGCTGGATTGTATTATGCCACATACAGTCCATGTACACTTTCTTCAATGAGACCAAGAAGACACTTTTGCCATTTTCTCACATTCAGGCTTTTAAGAACAAGACATACCAGTCAATGTGAAACTGTAAGTTGTAACCTGACATAGATGAGCACAATGATGTATTCCACTTGCTATTAGTGTACCAACAATTCTTCATTGTATCTTTAAGAGTAGACTGTCAGGTTCTACCTATACATTGCTCTAGGGCAGTGATGTCATTAGGTCTTTCAGGACAGAACATGTCTGGTTATGTTCAAAGAACAAAATAACTTGATCAAACTAAACTGGAGTTCTGCTATATCCGCAGTGAAGTAGCCAGGTAGCAGGGCGTTGCATAGCTGGCCACTGTAGAGAGGAAAAAGTGGATTAGGAACAGGGTGCTCTAGTTTTCTTCTTCATCACAGTTTGTCCTCTTATCCTCTGCAAAGACTATAAATAGCCAAAATACTTGAACCTCTGGATAATATACAAAAACCTAATGAAGAGGTAAGTTCATTCTACATGAGAGAAGAACAATATTGCTGCAGTTATAGCTCTAATATGATATCTCTTGCAAACCAATCCAGCAAAACATCTTAGCAGGAACTGTACAGCAGATAACAGTCCACTCGAGTTTTCAAAATGAGTTTACAAAACTTCATGTGCATCAGAAATGCATTAGTATTTCACAAGTTTTTTTCATTTGATCATCTTCATCGTGAAATCTGCTGTTTATACACCAAATATACGCATTGTATCCTCGATTTTCTGTGACATCCCCAAAGTATTCCTATCCTACTCCACCCCCCCTTTTCTCCCCCCAACTATTGTGCTTGCTCACACTTTACGCCCTATATTTATCTCCCAGAAAGGCAGAGAAAAGTGAACAGGTTCTCCTACTTCTATTCAGGTCATTAAAAACTTCCACTCGGTGTACAGTAAGTCACCCTTCTCTGAGTCAGAGTTGTCTTTGCTTGATCCTGCCCTAGCTTTTTCCTCAACCAAAAGACAGCCAATAATAAATAAATAAGCAAAGGAAGAAAAAAAAAATAGTTGCATAGTCGTTTCACTGTATTTTGGGTAGCCTTGTTTTACATGCAAATGTACTGCCTATGTGCACAGAAGCCTTAAGTCAGCCTTCTCCTTTTCACACAGGTTACATTCAAATCACCTTTAGGGACAAAAACATGAATATGCCGCAGGACTTGCTCAGAACAAAGCTGGCTTACTTCTCCATGCAATGTTGAAAGTGAGGATATACTGTAGCGGAGTCTCTGGATCAGAGCGTACCTTCACCACAATAGTTCTTTAATGCTAAGAACGTCTCCATCACGCTGCAGCATCTGTTACTATTACTATCCTGAGCACTTTGTATTTGATTTTGAGCTATTGACTTATTGAGTCCAGAAGTTTCTTTGGGCGATAATGCAAACTGACGGACAACCTCATGCTCCTGCATATTAATCTTAACCTTAAAGTATTAGCAGGTCTGTAGCTAATTTCTCATTATTTATAGATGGGAGAAACATTTATAGATTTCCAGAGAAACATGACAGTTTGGAAAAAGGGGTCCAAGCAAAAGTGCTTCTCAGGGTGTAGGAAGTGAAACCAGTTCCTATTCCAAATCACACTTGCTACCTATAGAAAAAACAAACACACCCTGAGCTCTTATCATCACTGTGGTTGATATCCAGTAAGTAATGGCACCCTGGCATGACCACAGATATTTACCATAGAATCGGATTCCAAGTACAGAAACCAAAAACAATCCTTGAATTCTAATAAAAAAACAAACAAACAAAAAAGAATTTCTCCTTCTCTACATGGTGATTCTGTGTGTGTGTTGTTTTACCTCACTGGCACACAATGTCTGCTTGTCTGAGTCCAGACACAGAGTTTCCATTTTGTCTTGAGTGCATCCTGGCTACATTTGCCTTCACCTCAGGTCTCTCTCTCACTTTGCATTATGGAAATTAGGCCAGGTCCTCTGAAAGTATAATAGAGTATTCTCCTATTTGTATATTCTGCCATTTGGACTCTCTGCAAATGGGTTCCTAGGGTCAAACGGAGGTTGCTCTCTTGCTCTTTCTTGTTTTCATATATCATGCAACAAAAGCTTGCCTGTCTCTTTCCACCATTCGTTCTACCAATTATGCGGTCTACTTACAGATGTTTGTCTGGAAAATAACTGTATTTCTGATCATTATTGTGTTTACTGCAAAGAGTCTTTCATTCTGCATGTGGCTCGTAGCCTTTGCATCTGTCCGAATCAACAGTCATCTGTTCTAAAGTCTCCATGCTGTGTTTCTGTCACTGACTTTGACTCAAGGAGATCTGAAGTGAGAGCAGCCGTCAGACCACAGCATCTGATCCTGACATATCGTGTAGAGAGAGAGAGAGAGAGAGAGAGAGCGAGAGTGAGAAAGAGAGAGACAGAGAGAGGTAGGGGTCCACGGTTAGTGGTTAGAGGAGAATCAAAATAGACTATGTGCTTAGAAGGTGTTAGAACAAAGGCAGTGTTTCTGTCTCTTACACTCATTCTTCCAAACACACACACACACACACACACACACACACACATTCTCAACAAACTGCATCCGTGACGCAGCAATTTCACAGGATGGTACCAAGAGATGCCAGTGTGCTGTCTGCTAGTCTACCTGACAAGAATAGAAAATGAGAGGAGAGAGAATGAGAATGAAAGAGAGTTGGCATGAGAGAGAGAGAGGAGGGGAGGGGGAACTGGGTAATGTGGGATCCAATCATCTCAGAGTGTGAAGCCCAATCAGCTCTCACATAGCTGACTCCTTCATATTGATTGAGCACCACATCATCTTCATTCTAATATCAAGAAATGAAAACAGCAAGACAAAAAGAGAAATACAGACCAAGCCATATTACTCCAGAAAATGATATGACGATAGATCACATTTATGATGAATAGATCATATTCCAGTGCAATCCTGCCTCTCATTCAGCAAGACATTCAAATGCATATACCTGTCTGTCATAATAGTTAACTCCAAATTCTAGTTCGAATATGGTACAGGACTATCACAAGCAGGCACAGAACTGAACTGCAAAACACCTGCGAGCCTGAAACATGACTGAAATTTTAATTCATAAAGACGAGTCACACGTTTATGATTGCCAGTCTTTGTCTGCTGGAAATTGGTTAATGGAATCAAACAGTCCACAATTATCATGCTCTAAAACATGTTGTCTCTGAAAGCCTCCCAGTCACATTGTCCAACTGAGTTACATATCAGGCAGGTTGCCTAGAGTTATTTACTGCACTAGATCCCTTGAGCAATGAATCCATATATCATTTTGTTCCAAAGGTATTCCCCATATTCCCTAGGAAGTCCTTGGACCTCCATATTTTCATACATTGATTATATTATACAGAATTACAATATTTTTTATAGTCATTCCAATGATATCTAGATTTGTGTTAGCACAGAATCTATGACATCTTTGCCAATACCATCCTTATATCATGTATTTAATGACAAATTTTCTCCAATTTAAGTGAATGAACTCCAATTTTCTAAAACTCTGTATTGAAAAGACTTATACCACACTGCTGTTGCATTCTTAAATCTGATTGGTCAAAAAGTGTTTATTAATTTTCTATAGTAACGACAGTAAATGCAGCTGTAAATCAAATCACAGGCATGTGATTGATAATGCACTTGTTTGAATACGTGATTGTTTCTATAGTAACAACTCGTTCACACGGACACAAAATCTAACACTAATAATACACAAATTTTTCAGAATGTGTTGCTATTTAACAAAGATGTATAATCACTGAAATGGTGACGCTTTCTATTAGATGTTTATTTAACATGAATGGAAGGAGTGTCCAGTGTCAGTGCTTTGTCAGTAAATTTTCTGACACAGGAAAGTCTTCAGGACAGGTTTTCAGTTTGTCTGTAGTATGCCAACTAAGTTTTTTTTTTAATCAATGTTATTAACGTGAAGAGAGAGAAAAACAGGCTGCAGAGGGAACTATTGTTTATGGCTGCCATAACATGAATTGTGGTTAGCACGTTTGCCTTGTACCTCCGGGGTTGGGGGTTCGAATCCTGCCTCCACCCTGTGTGCGTGGAGTTTGCATGTTCTCCCCGTGCTGTGGGGTTTCCTCCAGGTACTCTGGTTTCCTCCCCCAGTCAAAAGACATGCATGGTAGGCTGATTGGCGTGTCTAAAGTGTCCGTAGTGTATGAATGTGTGTGTGTATGTGATTGTGCCCTGCGATGGACTGGCACCCTGTCCAGTGTGTACCCCGCCTTGTGCCCGATGCTCCCTGGGATAGGCTCCAGGTTCCCCGTGACCCTGAAAAGGAGTAAGCGGTAGAAGATGGACGGATGGATGGACGTTTTCCTCGTACCTCCAGGGTTGGGGGTTCGAATCCTGCCTCCACCCTGTGTGCGTGGAGTTTGCATGTTTTCCCCGCGCTTTGGGGGTTTCCTCCGGGTACTCTGGTTTCCTCTCCCAGTCCCAAAACATGCGTTGTAATTTGATTGACATTTCCAAATTGTCCACAATGTCTGCATGTGTAACTGGTTGTAGTCTGCGTTGTGTGTTTTATTTTATCCAAAAAAAAAAAGAATAGGCAGATGGCAACTGGGTCGACTCTTCATTTATTCTGATGACACAAACAAGCAGTCTCCCTGAGTGAATCGCCGTTAAACTGTGCTCTCTCCCATTCAATGTGAAAGGGAAGAATTCACCCAAGTGACAAATTAAAATAATATAAAACAAAAACTATATCTAATGACACAAACAAGCAGTCTCGACTCTTCATTTATTCTGATGACACAAACAAGCAGAGTGAATCACTCTTAAACTGTGCTCTATAAAATAAACATGATGTGTGATGGTCACATGTTGAAACAAAATACAAAAACATCACTCAAAAAGGAGGAAAATGAACAAAAATAATCACACAGATAAATAAAATAACCTTATACACACAAATTAAAATGGGTATATAAGTATATAAATGATGATTTAAATAAAGATGAACCTACCTCTCCCATTCAATTATAATGTGAAAGAGAAGAGGAGGAGCCAAAACAGGAAATTAGACAGACCAATGACATCATGACAGTTCAAAGGAAAAGTACTCACACAAGTAGACAGCTACATCAGGTAGCTTTTTGTGTAAATTTATGGAATATCTTCCATACTCGTTACACATGTGAGTGCAATTGTGTCCTGCAATGGCTTGGCACCCCGTCCAGGGTGTCCCCCACCTAGTGCCCTGAGTCCTCTGGGATAGGCTCCAGACTATCCTGTGTAAGATAAGCAGTACAGAAAATGGATGGATGGTGTGAAACATAACTATAAACAGAAATGAAGTACAGTTTGTAATCATTGGCAAATTAGTGTGGTATAAGAGAAAGAGAAACACTTTGGGACATGCTGTTATTGGAAAAATAATCAACTTTGGGGTCGTAATGGCATCACTGTTTCCATAAGAGCATACTCTGAAGTGTTTCATTCCCTAGTTTACAGATGTCCAGACCTTACCATAGCATACATACTTTCTGAAGTAGCTAAACACCAAAGCGTAAACTAACATTTTTGACAAGAATGAATGTTATTTGGCTTCTCTATTGGTTAAAAAGAACTTGCAGATATTGACTGTTGAAGATATGAATTTGATAACCAAGTATACTTGCTATAAATGTAACACATTTTAATCCAACTTTCACCTTACAGCTCGAGGGTTATTGGTTCCATCATGCGCAGATATTTTGCATGTTCTTCCCAAATCTGTGAGGGTTTTCTCCAGGTTCCCCGGTTTCCTCCAACCTCCCGAAAATATGCCTATTGGTCGATTGGTATCTGTGTCTGAATCTGTTCCTGTATGATATCTGGAAATGGCCTACAATCACATCTAGTGTCCTCTAGATAGGCTTTGGATCCACCGTGACCCTTACGAGGATTAAGTTCTCACTGAAGATGAATGAATGAATAACAGTATATTCATTGGCTGAAGCTTGTTTATTAGCAGACAGTTCAACAAGCCTGTGTTGTGCCTGGCTTCTGAAAAATGTTTACCCTAAATTCACACTATATTCCTAACAGACTGCAATAAATCAACATCACTCAATCTGTCCAATTAGCAGTTAAAGACCTGCAAACATCTGTGAATTTAGGAATCTTTGCACAGCAGCATTGCTCTTCAGAGACTGCAATTTCACTATATAAAGGTATTACCTAGCAGGCAGTGAAACTTTGAGAAGTTGACACGATATTATAGCGCCACAGAGTGCCACCTTGAAGAGTATCTCATTTTCCAGTTATCTTTACTCAGCATGCGAGAAAGAAAGATGATAAATTACGAACCAAATACTTGCATTGTCATTCTTTCATTCTCAGACTTGGGTAGTCACTGGGTTAAGAAACAGGAATAAAATGTTCTGTGTCCTCATTCCGCCACTGGCATCACTCTATACTTCAAATAATAGTCCGCAGACTCTGGAACACGGCACAGTGGATCATTCAACAACTGTGGATAATTAATTTTCATGATTTTGTATTTTATGTGGCATTTCAATAATATTTTATTAATGGAGAAACGTCTAAAACCTCACTCACTCGTTTGTGTGCTGCAGGAAAAAAAACCCCAACATATTACTGTTGGCCATTCTGGTTCTCATTTTACAGCACATTCACTTTTATTTCTGTTTCTGACTGACTGTGAAACATAGGAAGTCTGGATCAATGCGGCTCTAATGCAAAGCCTTTGCAGCTGAACTTGTGCATTGATTCGCAAAGTCCTACTTTAAGTGCAGCTCAGTCTTTTCTAAAAAAATGCAATACAAATTAACCGAGAATAACGCCAGAATACTGAGGGAACAGAAAATGCACATATTGAGAGAGAGAGTGAGATAATGCCGCAGAATGAACGATTAAAAACTCTGAAAAGTCCTGAAAAACAGTCAAAGGCTGAATGAGATAGAGAACATTAGCCAGAGCAGTGGAAGATAAACAAAACAATGGTGTCAGGGGAAAAAGGATGCAGGCAATGAAATGGATTCAGAGAGAGTGAGAGAGAGAGAAGGAGAGAAAGAGTAAGGGATTGAAGGATAACAGGTGTCATTGATAAGCTTACATTGACAGCTGTATGTTTAAAAAAAAAAAAGACGGCTGGGGTAAATATCGATTTCGAAAGTCAGCCGGTCTTGATTTACAGGCATCGGCAGGTTAAGCTGGCCGAAGATTTTCTCCAACACCAGCAGCAGGAAAACTTTTGTTAACACAATAAAAAGAATACAGGAAGGTCAGAAGGCTCAGCACAAGGTCACCTGGAATATACATCTTTTTTATGCTTTAGCGCATGACCTTTTCTGTAGTTTTTAGTTAATCATAGTAACAACAAAAAATATTTCACTCAAGTTGCACTTCTGTTCCAAATATACTGACTTGCTTCTCAACTAGGATTTAAAAGACTTAAGGGTTGTAAAGTCAAGATGGATGGATGGATGGATGGATGGATAGATAGATAGACAGACAAAATTTTTATTATAATTGTTTTCAAAACAATGAAAAACAGTTTAGCAGCTCTTAATGATTGCCAATAAACGTTTATTCTCCTTTGTTTCATACATGGCGACCCATCTAAGACTCAAAAATACATTTGGATTTAAACTACACTCGGATTCTGTGGCTTAGGCCTCTGGACCTTGGATTCAGGGTCTGGATTCAACTCAGACTATGACTTAGAACTTTTAGAAGTCTCTTTGGCTTGAGACTCTGGACTCGACCTGAGTCTGGCTTGCCACACTGAACTAGACTAAAACTTATAGTGGACTCATAGTTAATTAAAACCATAAAAAAAACTAAAGGCATAGAAAAGCATTTGCATTTAAACTTTTCAATATAGGGTCGACTATGGTGTCCATGCCATGAAATGATTCTTTTGCATTTAGCAGCAGGCACCTGGCCCTTTCAGTGCTCTACTCTGACTTTTCATATGGTAAGTTTATTTAAAATTCAATTCAAAGGCAACTGAGCCGCTTTTTTATTTATTTATTTTTTTAACAGCAGACCTGCACAAGTAAGACCTAAATAAGTATCTAAAGTAATCAGATGTCTTGTTATTCAACAGCATAGTTGTCTATGTAAAATCCAGCCTCACTGCAATGAAATATACTCTACAATCAGATCAGTGCATTTATCAAGCAACCTTTGTAGAGATGTGCATGCTTCAAACTTAAAGCTTGCACAAAACTATGGGGAAAAATAGCTCCTTATAACATTCAGAGATAAGGATTACTTTGGGTGTAGAGATGCCAAAAGCCTTGGGCCTCACATCTTTACATTTGAATTCATAGCATTTAACAGAAGCACTTATCCAGAGTGAGTAAAAGACTTGCTCAGTAGTTTTCATGAGAAACCTATCGGAAGAGAAAACACACACTCATAGGATTTTCTTTGAAATTAGTGCTCGTTTAAGTGCTTGGTGAAGAGGTACGTCTTCAGCCTTCTTTTGAAAACAGACAGGGAATAGGGGGAGTTCATTCCACCACCTAGGTGCATGAGAGAGAAGAGTTTTAATGCATGTCTACCTTGTATCTTGAGGGATGTTGGGTCGAGATGAGCATGGCTAGAGGCTTGAAGGGAGTGTTGTGCAGAGCAGGGTGTGATAAGTAACTTTAGGTAGGTCGGGATCTGTTTTTGGTTTTGTATATAAGCAGCAGTGTTTGAAATCTGATGCGAGTAGCTACAGGAAGGCAGTGGAGGTAGTGAAGCAATGGGCCGATGCTGGAAAACGAGTCTTGCAGCTGCATTCTGGATCAAATGAAAGGGTCGAATGTCACACAGGGGTAAGAACTACCGGGAGCGAGTTACAGTAGTCCAATCCTTTTTGTCTCATTCTGGATGTGAAATCACTTTAAGAGACGATAAATATGCCATTATAATATTTTATTGCAAAATCACAGTACTGTGGTGAAAAATGATATAAAACATGGAGGGGAAAACTTAAATTATATATTTTCTAAACATTAAATGTCATGCAAAAGCAGCCAAAAAATGGCTTTGACCTTAGAATAGTTTAAGAAGTTGGCTGATTAGAGATACTGTTCTCTTTCAGGACAGCATAGCTTTTAATATGGAATCAGCCTTTAGGGACTTGGATTAAGTCGTAGCTTAACAGCCACGTTAATTAGGTTTCCCATTCAAGTTTAGATTGTGAGGGACACTTTGCTGACAAATCATATAAGCATTCTCCTTTAATCGAGCTTGTAGAAAAGTTCAAAAGTCGTTCTACTGAATGAATGTTTCCCATTAAGCAAAATAATTCTGCAGCAAAAACAGCAACAAGCACATTTCAGTGGAAACGCCACCATTTTATGCAAACGGACAACACTAAAACAGGAGTTCCTGCTGTTTTCCTGAGGCGTTATGAGTTTCACTCGGCTCTTAGATGCAATTCTTAAAAAGTATATTGAGCCGTTATCTTATAATCAAGTGCCCTCCACAAATATTGGCACCCTTGCTAAATATGAGCAAAAAAGGCTGTGAAACTTGTCTTTATCGTTTAACCTTTTGAACTTTGTTTAAAAAAATTTGCAAGAATGGATATTTTGTGAAGCAATGTTTTTTAATTATAGGTGTCTGTGTCCAACAATTATTGCCATATGTATATTATCATTGATATTTTAAATTTTTTTAGTACACCTGGGTGACTAGGAACAGGAAATTGTTCAACCATCACTTTTTGTTTCACAGGGGTATAAATATGAGGTAATTCATAAGCCAAATTCCATTAGTGATTATTGGGCAGCTGTAGCTCAGGTGGTAGAGCGGGTTGTCCACTAATTGTAGGGTTGGTGGTTCGATTCCCGGCCCATGTGACTCCATATACTGAAGTGTCCTTTGGCAAGACACTGAACCCCAAGTTGCTCTTGATGGCAAGTTAGCACCTTGCCTGGGAACTCTGCTACCGTGTGAATGGGTTAATGAGGCACAGTGTAATTTGCTTTGGATAAAAGTTTGTATACGTGTGCCATTTATCTTTTAGTGAGTCATAACAATGGGGTAAGACCAAGATATATAGCTTTGATGTGCAACAAAAGGTTGTTGAGCTTCAGAAAATTGGGAGGTGGCTGTAAGGAAATTCCACAAGCATTAAAAATGCCCATTTCCACCATCAGGGCAATAATTAAGAAGTTCCGGCCAACTGGAAATGTTATGAATCAACCTGGAATTGGACGTGTGTCTGTATTGTGTCAATGCACCGTGAAGAGGATGGTTCGAGTGGCGAAAAAATCTCCAAGGATCACAGCTGGAGAATTGCAGAAGTTAGTTTCGTTTTTTGTTCAGAAAGTCTCCAACACTACAATCTGAAGTCACCTACATCACCACAAGTTGTTTGGAAGAGTTTCAAGAAAAAAAGTCTTTTCTACAGGTAACAAACTGAGATTAGGAGCACTCCCTTTAAGAGAGTGCTCCTAATCTCAGCTCGTTACCTGTATAAAAGACACCTGGGAGCCAGAAATCTTTCTGATTGAGAGGGGGTCAAATACTTATTTCCCTCATTAAAATTCAGATCAATTCATAACATTTTTGACATGCGTTTTTCTGGATGTTTTTGTTGTTATTCTGTCACTCACTGTTCAAATAAACCTACCATTAAAATTATAGACTGATCATTTCTTTGTTAGTGGGCAAACATACAAAATCAGCAGGGGATCAAATACTTTTTCTTCCTCTGTATTTGACAGAGTTTTAAGTTATTACTTGGAAAGAGAATCAGATATTTGTAATCCCCTTAAATCCTCCCAATCAAGCCAGCAGTGCACAATAGAATCACATTACAAAGACTGGGCTGTACCACAGACTAGCACTGTCAGTAATTAACCTCATTGTCCTTCTGATTACTTGCACTACCAGGACACTCCCAGTACTATTGACTGTCTCTCCTTTATTAGCCCTGCCCATAATCAAGTGCACTACGAAGGGACCATGCTTTGCAAAGAAGTACCCACAATGAATGCTAATGCAGAGACCTCTCAAGACCAAAGAAAAAATCCATGTGCCACTCCACATTAGCTATGGCTAATAATAAACATGTTTCATAAATATTCATATTAATACATTTTAAATATGTGTTGTTCATAAGGAGATGTTTATGTAATGTTTATAGAAGGAGTCTTGGTGTCAGTTTGTAATATTTGATACATTTTCAGGATATTTAATACATTTTTCTTCAGGACAGGGGAAACATTTGTGGATGGAGGTTTGGACCATGAAGCTAGTCATTTACAAAGCATTCCTTTGTGTTGTGCAGAAAAAGTTTGTAAACATTATCCCAAAATGTCAACATATACAATCAAGTATATACAGTCAGCTCTAGCATGATTGGCATCCATCGGAAAAAAGTGTAAAAATGAACACATGAGCAGCCATTTCGGGCCATATGAGGACACTGTATAGTTTTATTTTAAAACTATTTATTGTATATATGTTTGATTATTTGTTTGTAATGTTTTTCATCACTCTTTGGTGACACATCACTGGACACAGTAAAAGAGCATCTTACTGTAATGTAACAAGGACGGAGACACTAGTAGACGCTTGGTCTTGGACCATTGCTTCAACCAGAACAGTCATTACATCTGTAATTATATATTTGCACATATGGACTTTCATGAACTTCCTCTACAATTCACCAAATGTTCAATTCAAATCAAATGAGACTAAGATTGACATCACAAAACTTTGACCTTGTGTCTTATCAACCATTTCTTTGTTTCAGATTTGAGCTGGTTATTTTTTGAAAATCCATCTATGGACAAATCTTAACCCTCTGGCAGAGGCAACCAGGTTTTAGACATTCTGGTATATAGTGAAATTAATGATGCCATGAGTTTGCAAAAGAGTCCTTGAACACAAGCGACAAATGATCCCAAAGCATCAATGATTCTCTATAATAATTAACAGTGGGTATTGAGGGCATTTCCTTGTACGCAGTTCTCTTTTTTTTGCAGGTGGTTTTTATGGTCAGAAATTTGATTTCCGTCTCTTCAGTTCCACAATGATTCCAAATATATTTCCAGTGACACTTGGAGAAGTTCAGACGATGTATTTTATGGTGCGCATTTTGTTGAGCAGTTGACTTTTCATCAAAATTCAGGTCTTCAGTTGGGCTCCTTAGTTGGGGTTATATCTATACAAACTGCAGTAAAAGCAAAGCTGATAGTGTTAAATTGAATCTAATGTTGATCATTTTCACTTTCTTATTGAACCCTTGCAGAATCAGTTTGTCTCGGCTGATATTTGCAACAAACCTTTGCATCTCCTCAGCTCAGTGCTTCGTAATAAGGGCCAGATGGCTTCTCTCATTCGAAGAATCTTTCGGCCTCTCCCATCCCTCTCTGTCGGCATAGTAACTGCAGAAAGCAGCAGCTCATTAATGACTTGGGAAAACCAACTACACTCATGAGGACAGTGCCAGTGCACGGCAAAGGCCTACAGCACTGGAGGAAGCATAATAGCCCTGATATCTCGGCGCTGGCTTTTCTGACAGAGATTAAGTCTAGTATTGGACTAAATTACCATGCCAGTAAACTGTCCGATTTTATTTGGGTCTATAAACACAGGAGCATAGTTTGTCACAACCTAGGTTTCCTAAAGAAGCATCTGAGATGCTTTACCCATGTTCCAACTAACATTATGCTGGATATTTGTCTCCACTGCACAGACTGTGGCTTCTAAATGAAATTAATGATGCCATGAGTTTCCAAAAAAAAATCCATGTGCCACTCCACATTAGCTATGGCTAATAATAAAAAACATGTTTCATATTAATATTAATACATTTTAAACATGTGTTGTTCATGTGGAGATGTTTATGTAATGTTTATAGAAGGAGTCTTGGTGTCAATGCTTTGTAATATTTGATACATTTTCCATCAGAGTCTTCAGGACAGGGGAAACATTTGTGGATGGAGGTTTGGACCATGTAGCTAGTGAATAAAAAAATCATTCCTCCGTGTTGGGCAGAAAACGTTTGTAAACATTATCCCAAAATGTCAACATATACAATCAAGTATATACACTCAGCTCTAGCATGATTGGCATCCATCGGGAAAAAGAGTAAAAATGGTCTTTCAATTCTTTGAATTCAACAGTCACTTACAAAAAAATACAACCATGTATGAAGTCCTAATACTATCTCTAAAAGACTTATTATCTTTAAAAAGATGACAATGAAAATTAAACTTGTGGCATAATAATATCTCTAAAATAATGATAGCATTTCTCTAGTTTTATGACTTGATATCTTAAAATAATCTGAAAATGCCTCAAATTTATGACTTATCAAAATAATATGAACATTTTTTGGAAAGGTTTCTCAAAACAATAACAAGTCAATAAGTTATGTGAACGTTTGTTGAAAGTATGACTCAGTACGTATCACCAAATAATTACAATTCGTGACCTCAGTATTATAAAACTCTATTTGGTGTTTTGGTTGAAAAAGAAAGGAGTTAATTACATAAACGTCCTCACTGGGGGACACTTTATTCTCCTGTCTTGAATTTTTCAACGTATTTCAGTGTAAGATTTGAAGAAAAAAAAAACATTTAAACAGTGTGCGATTGTGTCTTGGGATAGGTTGGCACCCCATCCAGAATGTCCCCCACCTTGTGCCCCAAGTTTCCTGGTATAGGGTCTAGGTTCCCTGTAACCCTGGGTAGGATAAGCGGTATGGAAAATGGATGGATGGATGGTTTGAGTGCCCAAATGTCTTTCTCTGCTATTTTTCTTTACCATTTATTAGGAGATTAAGAGATAACCAGCAAAATAAGACTGTATAAACCCAGTAAACGGAAAGTATTTGATCTTAATAATAAGGCTCTATCTGTATTCAGCTAGTCTTTTTACTGTCTCAAAATATCAATTATGTAAATTTGAACTAACCTAAACGTGTAGGTCTTACTGGGCTGTTATGGTAAATTTCAGCACTTTAGAGTTTTGCTAGCTGGATTATCAATAAGATTTGAAATCCCATATCTCAAAATGGCTGGCTTTCACCAAGAGAGCACCATAAGGTCGCAAATTATTACTCAGTAACTCAAAATATGAGAAATTTGTTCACTGCTTTTTTCTGTCCTAGTTTATTGCTGGAGCGCTGGTCCACATTTTTTATGTGTACCACCACCTAAACTAAGAACATCATGAGGGACTTCCATATGTGCATATTGTAACAACCGGATGATAAGTCAGTCAGTGAAACTGCCTTTTCTGACACACTTTTATATGGTCTTTTGGGAGATGAGACTGATCCGACTTCAGATGCTCCACACACTTTAGTTCATAAATTGGTTTGGTTTGCCACAACAACAGTTCTACTGAGACCTTCACAATACATATTCTAAGGAAACAAACTGTTCAAACCAAATGAAGCACAGTATGAATCAACACTGAAATATAGAGGAGCATGTTCAAAATATATCATTCTTTTTTGTTAAGTATGGCAGTATGTCTCCTCAAAAAAAACCAAAAAGTTTCTGACTCTCAAAGAAATCCCTCCAGGAGACATGTTCTGTTCAAGCGAGACTGGCCAACCACTTGAGAGACTGGCTCTCCCTCTCCACCACTGAAACTAATCCTTTACTGCAATATCAGAGAGCTTCCCAAAGCTCCGTCACTCTGTCTGCACGCTACAGCTATGACTTTTCAAACAGTGACTGAACATTTCCACTACAGCAATGCTAACCTACTAGTAAATTAAACACATCAGCAGGTCCTGTGTACAATGTTTCAACCCCATTAAACTCAGTCTATACAAAAAATGTGGAAAAGTGCCTGAATCCGGTTTTGAGTGAGCAAAGCGTGTAGGATGAAAGCGTCTCTTACATGTTTATACAGCATCTGAATACTTCCTAATCAGATCTGTGCTTTAAAACAATGATTCTGTCATCCATGGTTGGAAAATCGACCGTCACTGGTCCAACACGTACTGGAAAATTTGCATCATCTGTGCATTCTCTGAAATGCTGTGCTGCATCTGTTTGTCTAATGGTGACAGTTATTCGGAGTTTATTAAAGCTTAAATTATAAATAAAGCCATTTGTTTTTGTATGGGGGCTTTGGTTTCCCTTGTCATGTTCCCGTTGAGCAGCATTTGATCTTTTTCTAAATTTAGGACCTGGGAATGAATGGGGAATAAATGGGGAAGAGGAAGAAAACAGTGGTTTCTAGAAAGCTCAAGGGATAGATGTGAATTCCTTTAGGCAGAAACAGAGAGAGAGAGAGAGAGAGAGAGAGAGAGAGCGCTCTCTGGGAATTGTCACTCTCTGGACTGTTTGACTTTTAACATGGATTCTGACTGAGACCTCATTCGTCATTCAATGCTCCAACTTGTTTTCAAGAACAAATTGTGAGGAGGCTGTAGAGTCACATTCAGTAAGCCAGAAGACCCAAGCCTTTCATCATTTATCAGAGTTCTGGCAGGGACTGTGTGTATGCTGCAGAGGGGAAATGTGAAATAAACAGCACTCTGCACACCTCTCCTCTCTGTCAAACAGGAAGCAGAGCACACATCGCTAACTGCACTATAATGGCGGACATTATATTCATAACAAGTTCTGTTTGTCGCCAGCAGCACTTTCATCTCACTTCTTGTCGTAGCGAAACATACAAATACTCAAGGAATGCACATGCAACTAGGGTGAAGATGTATTGAAAAAGAAAACCAGTGTTTTCCGACTGAGATGACCAGCAGACGTAAGGCAGACTCAGGACAAGAACATACAGAGATCGATGTTATGCATATGTCTTTATATTTACACCACAGTTGGTAGTGTGTTAATCCATCACCATGTCATGTATGCTCTCCCGTGCTCACTTCCTCTCATGCTCAAGTTCAAGGTCGCTGCCTCTAAATGATAATTTAAAAAAAAAAAAAAACTTCTGGGACCACTGTTATGTGTTTTTGTGTGTACTGCGAGGACATGACATTTGTGTTGACTGGTGCAGGAGAACAAGCTGCATTTTAAATTACTTTAAAATTATTGTTACCATTTTGCTGGAGGCCTATTTAATCTTTTTTTTTTTTTTTTGTCCTTGAGCTTTTTACTCTATTTCTGCCTGACATTTTTCAGTGGCAACCCTAACCAATATAGGTAATGGGTGTATTTAATTGTTTACACAGTACATATTAATAATTTTAGAATCACATATTGATTGGCTTATTTACAATTTTTACTGGGGGGGGGGGCCTGTTGTTTTTGCATATTCTTGAGTAATAACTCTTAGCAGTGTACTCTGATGTTAAAATGTGGCATTCCTAGATGATTCTAAAGACAATCCTGTACACTGCTCTAATTAAAAAAACATCTATCTATCTATCTATCTATCTATCTATCTATCTATCTATCTATCTATACACACACACACACATATATATATATATATATATAGCCTGGAGCCAATCCCATGGAGCATCGGGCACTAGGCATTGTACACCCTGGACAGGGTGCCAATCAATCACACCAATCAGACTATCATGCATGTCTTTGGACTGGGGAGAGAACACCCACAGCACGGGGAGAACATGCAAACTCTGCACACACAGGGGGCCCCCGACCCTGGAGGTGTGTGGCAAACATGCTAACCACTAATATTAACATTTGTATCTGTATTCACATTTAAACCTGAAGTAGGCATGGCCTAAACTCTCTCTCTCTCTCTCTCTCT
>JAFFST010045665.1:21248-35805 GCA_022414735.1 Noturus placidus | reverse complement strand
AAATTTGGTTCCACTTCATGATTGTGTCCCACCTGTTGTTGATTCTTCACCAAAAATGACAGTTTTATATCTTTATGTTTGAGGCCTGAAATGTGGCAAAAGGTCGAACAGTTCAAGGGGGCAAATACTTTCGCAAGGCACTGTATGCAAGACATGTAAACAAATCCCCAGAGTACAAGGTCTACACACTACTGTAGACAAGGAATACCAAGTAAGTTGTTTAAATCATTTAAATAAGAGGTCTAAGAAAATATTTTTAGGATACACTCTCCTGTATCTGGGTTGTTGCTAATGTTGTGTGCACTGTATCTGTGTGAGAGTTCATACAGGTATTTCTGACAGGTCCTTGACCATCGCAGAATCAGCTGTTTATGACAGAAAGCAATTAAGGAAGAGCAGAAAGGCAACATCTACAGATGCCCTCTAATGTTTTAAGAATTCATTATTTTTCAATGGTGTTATATACACAATTTTAGAAGGTGCTTTATAGATTAGCTCATGGGCATTTCATTTTCTTTATGCACATTGCTAACTCTCCTCTCCACCTCAGCACATCACCTCACTGTATGCTTCTGTTCCAGCAGAATTAAACATTTACGAAGTCACCCTTTGCTGCATTTCTTCAGTGTTGGCAACAAAGAACAGAGAAATTGCCTGTACATGAAATATGTAGTGACGTCTTTCATCTTTTCATATGCTCTCTAGTGATTTCGGTCGTATCACGTTTTCCTCTGATGGACCGAGTGTCAGGTTTCCCCGTTCCTTTTGATGAATGAAAGCTGCTGTGTACCGGAACGAGCCTAAAGCATGACAATATCAATTTAGACCAATTCACTGTGCTCCATTTACTGAACTAGATCAATATAACACCAGGTACTGAAGGTGGTTTAATTGGGTAAATTAAGCCATTAGTCAGGCCAGTTAAGTAGTTCCCTGAGCTACTTTATGCTGTAGATAAGTGAAAAGAAAGGCCTTGGTCATGCTCTGTGTATCTGAACATTCTTTTTACTCCAGTCCTTTTTTCACCTTGAGACAAAAAGTACTATACAGGTACATCATTGTTCCCCAAGGTACAAGGAATATAAATGTAGCCTCAATGCCAGGGTTGCCAGGTTTGTCTGACAAAAGCAGTCAAAGAGCTTTTGAAAACCACTTTACCACGGTATACTTTCTGTACCGCTTTTCCAGCACAGGGTCATGGAGCCTATCACAAGGGACTTGGGGAACCCTGGACTGGGTGCCAAGCCATCAAAGGGCACAACTGCACACACACTCATACACCCATTTACACATTATATTAAATTTAGAGATGCCAAATTAGCCTACAATGCATGTCTATGGACTGGAGGAGGAAACCAGAGTACCTTAAGAGTGCCCGGAAGCAGGGGAGAACATGCAGGTCTGCGCACACAGGGCAGAGCCAGGATTCAAATCCCAACCCTGAAGGTGTGAGGGAAACACGCTCACTACTACACCATTACGCCCCCCTTCAAAAACATGTGATAATAATAATATGTCCGTAGTGTATGAGTGGGTGTGTGAGTGTGTATGTGATTGTACCCTGCGGTGGACTGGCACTCTGTCCAGGGTGTACCCCGCCTTGTGCCCGATGCTCCCTGGGATAGCCTCCAGGTTCCCCGTGACCCTGAACAGGAGTAAGCGGTTGAAGATGGATGGATGGATGGATGGATAATAATAATAATAATAATAATAATAATAATAATAATAATATTGTTGTTGTTATAGCAGCATGTTCCGAAGTGTTTCATTTCTCTTATACCACAGCAATTTGCACACAATTTAATTGATTTTTTAAAGAATAGCAAGTCATACTTTATCCATTTAGATTTACATTACTAATGTACATGTACATTACTGGTACTAATGTTTTGGAACAGCTATGAAACTACTTGTTTTTACTTATGTTACAGCAGTTACAAACTGTAAAATCCCTCAATAGCCTCTCTCTCTGACTGTTATAAAGGACTAACACTGGACACTCCTTCCAGAACTACTAAACATGTCATAAAAAACTTCATATCAATAATTACACATTTAAAAAAAATCTGTTTAATCTGTGGCGTGTCCACCATACGTTACTATAGAAACGATAAATATAAACCTGTGATTTGAATTACAGTTGGAAATCCGGTCAGAGCTGCAGTTCTGGAATATTAAGTAAAATAAATCCTTTAAATCAAATAAAGGGCCATTATAGTGATAACTGTTAAAAAGTAGCCAGAAAATGAATCTCTCTAATGTGAAATGGTTATTGCTTAGAGAATGTGTGTGCCTGTGTGTGTGTATCTACACTCACGACTCTATGGTGAAGGTCATGACCACCACGCAGAACCAATCACTGCAGATGGAATCATGACTGGAATCGAATATACCTTAAAACCATGCACGCGGCTTTCATATTATTCTCACCCTCTTTTCCGTTTAACCCGCATTGTGGTCATCTCTGTCTATCTTCATTACACAGCCTGCCTCCTCCTTTTTCTGATCACCCCTCTCTCTAAAGGTTTATACCACTCTTCTTTTCGCCATCACCCTGTGTCTTTTTGTAGCATCTTTTGTTGTACATTTTATCCCAGTTTCATTTTGATGTGTCGCAGTGCCGTAGGAGAGTAAATGACCTTTGAAGGAGTTTATTGCTACTACGGATGGATGCTGCAACACACAAACACACACACACACACACACACACACACACTGCCAGTCTCCTCTTTAACAGGCACTGCAATGTACTTGGTTAGTGGTGCATTAAGACTGTATCAGCGTTTGCTGCAGTTTTGGAATTTTAAAGTATTATTCCATATAAAAATGTAAATGGGGCTTTTAATAAATGAAAGTCTGAGATCATTTGTATAATTAGTTCTTATGGTTTTCATTCATTATTAACATTCATTATTTTGGATGGAGTACATCTCCAATCACTGCCGACTCAGGCATGGGGCGGCCCCTCGTGGGCCCTGTGGTTGAAAAGGCACAACCATAGTGAAACCTAAATGAAAAATAATGTCCCAAAATGCCATCTAGGATTGGAGAAAATGTGATGAAACACCCTAATAGCCTAATCGAACTGCCCCAGTGTCCTTAGAATGGAATAATTGTTATGAAATATTCCCTAAGGTGCCCCTATGTGCACGAAAACATGTTGAAGCACCTTAATGGGTGTCTTTCCAAAGGAGGATATCCGATGCACTTCCCTATTAGGATCCCCTGCATGCAAGAAAATGAAATGAAGTGCCATCTAGGGTGCCTCTATAGTACAAAAAACATGAGCGAATGCAATCCAGGAGCCCCTAAGGGAGTCTTAGCTGAAAAGGTAGGAATATAAATATTCTCTAGGACAGGTTCTTTAACCTGGGGGTCAGGGGAATACTTTTATTTGAAACTATTGTACACAGGCATTCACAGAGAAGCCACTGGTGGATTTTTGGATATCTGTGCACACTGAATACTGAGAACTGAGTGACACGGCATAGAAAAAAGCTCTCTGATTTGCATCGGCTATCTCTGTGACGCTGGTTATTTATAATAATAATAATAATAATAATTTATATAGCGCTTTTTACAATGGCACATTGTCTCAAAGCAGCTTTACAGAAATATCATTTTTACATTTACAAGCGACTTACTAATGAGACCACATTCACACACCAATGGTAGCAGAACTGCCATGCAAGGTACTAGCTTGCCATTGGGGGCAACTTAGGGTTCAGTGTCTTGCCCAAGGACACTTCGGCATGGGATCATCCGGGCCGGGATTCGAACCGCCAACCCCACGGTTAGTGGATTAGTGGATTAGTGGACAACCCGCTCTACCGACTGAGCCACAGCCGCCCCATATAGTGCTGGTGTACCTGGAGAACAAGTATAGAGCCTGACTCATGGTTGAACATTGTTTGCATCCTTTCCTCAGCCATGAATGGACCGCTTTGTATCCGCTATCCAAGCGCAACCATCCCACTCAGTGACTAGTCCAAAGCATTGGGGGGCATTTGGTAACAAGTTACTGGGCAGGAGGGGGCCAACAAGCTACTGGGGTCCAGGTGAGTGGTAGGTGGGTTGCAAAACAATATCATTCTTAAAAGTGGGTCGAAAATCAGCACACAAGACCGGTTTTCACCCAAAGCCATATGGTTAACAATGATGCCTGCTGTTTATAAAGATTATCTCTGGCACAGGAAGGTGAGGACAAACATACAAGCAGCTAATGGAGCAATAACGCTTAAAAGATGAATGACTTTAATAAGCCGTTGCAGCTAATCGACTTCATTAAACAGAAGAACCAATAAATCAGTAGCTCGTGAACAGTCTGCTTTCGGCAAACCCGTTCAGCTGTCAGCTATGTTTCTTGTGCAAGCTGCCATCACAATGCACCAGGTTAATGAGATGTTGGATCACTTTTTAGTCCCCGGTGAATCTGAGGTCCATGAGCAATGATGTACTGGGAAACTTTAAAGCAATTACAATGCAGCATATTACATTCATTTTGGTTTATCTTTGAATAGGTCTAATTACACTCTAATAAAATGTTCTTTTTGCTCGTTATTTTATAATCAGGAAATACCGATGGTCCCTTTAGTAGCACAGCTCGCAGGCTGAAAACCACTGGTCTGGAAGAGAAGAAAGAAGAGTTGTTATTTGAAGAAGATAAAGAGATCATGAATAAAAATCCAGCACTCCTTAATCTTTGATCCCCAACTGAATACTAAAATTCACTACAGATAGTCTTTCCCTCCCACCTACTAAATACCCTGCAAGTGTAAACAGTCTTGAATTCAAAAGAAGGAGTTGCTGCAGGGGTCTTAGTACTATGCACCATCATTATTAATAAAAATTAAACACATCATTATATGAGTCAGAGATTATAATGTTTATTACTAATACAGGCACCTTTAAGGGTTCTTTAGTTTGTCCCTCTGAGACAACCTTTAAAAAGAGACGTCCATATTCAAATTTATTCATAAGAACCAAAACAACCTTAAAGAATTTGGCTCTTTAAAAAGAATTAAGTGAAAGAGTGAAAACTACCTCACTACAAGTCAAATGTAAAATTCCATGACTTTCCCTGCCCAAAATCTTGAATTTCCATGACCTACTGTATGAAGAATGGTACAATGAATTGCCTGGGTGCTGAGCAGAAAAAAACCAAACTATTTTAGTCTATATTAAATCTGCAAGCTCGATTTACTGGTTAACAGACATTTTCAGTGCAAAACTTAGTTTTTATTGTTTAAAAAGAACATATACTTATCTCATGACTAGTCTTTACACCTCATAAACAAAATAGTCCTAATAAAATGAAATATTTCTTTAATGGAAATAAAATCAATTCATTGTAAGTACATTTTAACCCATAACACCGCGTCACATTCAGCAAATGAGCATACTAAACAAAAGAAAAAAAAAAGAGTGATACAGTATATATATATATATATATATATATATATATATATATATATATATACACATACATACACACACACACAGTATCTCATAAAAGTCAGTACACCCCTCACATTTGTGTAAATATTTCATAACTTTTCATGTGACAACACTGAAGAAATGACACTGTGCTACAATGTAAAGTAGTGAGTGTACAGCTTGTGTAACAGTGTAAATTTACTGTCCCCTCAAAATAACTCAACACACAGACATTAATGTCTACAAAAGTGAGCACACCCCTAAGTGAAAATGTCCAAATTGAGCCCAAAGTGTCAATATTTTGTGTGGCCACCATTATTTTCCAGCACTACCTTAACCCTCTTGGGCATGGAGTTCACCAGAGCTTCACAGGTTGCCACTGGAGTCCTCTTCCAGTCCTACAAGGTGACAGCACAGAGCTGGTGGATGTTGGAGACCTTGTGCTCCTCCACCTTCCGTTTGAGGATGCCCCACAGATGCTCAATAGGGTTTAGGTCTGGAGATATATGGAAAATAATGGCGGCCACACAAAATATTGACACTTTTGGGCTCAATTTGGACATTTTCACTTAGGGGTGTACTCACTTTTGTTGGAAGCGGTTTAGACATTAATGGCTGTGTGCTGAGTTATTTTGAGAGGACAGTAAATTTACACTGTTACACAAGCTGTACACTCACTACTTTACATTGTAGCAAAGTGTCATTTCTTCAGTGTTGTCACATGAAAAGATATCAGAATTTCCCCCTGGGGGATCAATAAAGTATGTATGTATGTATGCATCTATCTATCTATCTATACAAATGTGAGGGGTGTACTCACTTTTGAGAGATACTGTATGTATATAGCTAAATACATTTGAAAATTTTACTAACAAAATTGATATTCAAAATTGACTTTCCATGACTGGAATAGACTTTATAAAATGTCCATGACATTCCAGAAATTCCATGATCCGGGGGAACCCTGTGAAAAGAACCTAAAAGAACTTGAAATACAATTTCTATGTAAATATCTAGGAAGCCAGTAACTCTTCCCTATCCAAATAACACTGTAGGAAGGCTACTGTTTGTAGAGTGATGCACATAAATGGGAAATGATTGAGTCCTATACTGTAAGGTCTGCTCGAGAAGAGCTGATTGGACAACTCCTCTTTAATCAACTTGAGGTCCTTGTAGAGCCACACTGTAGCGTGTGCAGATGTTTTCTCTGGTTATCAATGGCATCTATTGCCTTTCAACTGTAATTCTAATTTGAGACTTTCCGACATGTTTTGGGCGGAGTAGTGTTTGTGGTCGAAGTGAGCTTAATTACAAAGCAGCCTGATCAGCGACTCTGCTTTAAACTTACACACGCTGTACATGTGCACACTGTAAGGCCATATTCTTTTGCTCATTCTTCCATCCTACTATACTTCCTTTAATCACTTTCTTTTCCTATTACCTGTTAGCAGTTAGAACACGCCTTGTGACATCATAATGACAGCTATGCATATTTTTCCATGACCCTAAATTACAGCGAGATTTGCCTTGATCTCGGACACGTCCTATTATGACCTTCATATAATGTCAGTATAAATAGTCCATTCTGATGGCCTTATTGACCAATCAGTTGATGGATTGGATTAGGCCATTTGCCAATTCACACCCACTAGATCTCTCTCCTCTATTACACTACAGCTACCACATGGTACACGTGGGGACACGTGAGACACGTGAAGTCAGACACCTGGAAATGCTGCTCAGTAGATCTACAATAGATCACAGGGCAGTTTGAAAACACTTTCACTAACTGCCCTCTTCATGTTGTTCTGACTGATAGGAGAGGTCGTGATTTACAATCTCACAAGCTGTCTGCTGACGGCAATTAAAGCGAGTCGTATTAAAAACCTTTAATGAGATTTGTTTTTGTTAAAAGGTATTACATTAACTTAAGTAAAATATTACTGATAGTCACCTGTGAGTGTTATTGGTTTTGAATAGAATTACCATCTTGGCAGTTAGTATAATGGCACCTGGGTATAATGGATCACTGAACCGGAAGCATATTTTGAAAGAAAATAAATCTGAGTTTCAAAGCCTCAGAACAGTTGGAGTTTCCCTACTGTCTCTTATTTCCTTGGTTCCAGTGGAAGCATTTGTGACCTACCAATCAATATTAGAGGAATGGAAGCTGAAATAATAGCATGATAAGAAGAATGTTGTTTTATTTGTGCCCGTCTTGACTTCTAGGCTCAGCAGAGAGTGAGAACTGCACTGGGTCAGCCCTGTTTGTTTCAGTACTCCTGACACTCTTTGTAACTCTTAATTTGTAAGGATGTGGATGCCACGTTATCATTATCACATATATCTCTTTAAATACTAAACCAGTTATGAGTGGAGGATCAAATGAGATTAAAATGAGAAGACTAATCGGCCTCGAGTGTCTCCCATACTGCAATCAGACATCCCTCGGCCATGTCGCAGAATCTGGGTTTAAAGGTCTAACAGAACTCTCATGGCTTATTTAAACGAGTCAATTATCAAGCATGCCTCACAGGAAATGACATGCACCGCTCTGATCATCTCAGGTGGGAGGCAGGAAGTAGGTCTCATTATGATGATAAATCCAGATTTAATGTATAGTACACTACATGTACAGTGCAGAAGTGAATATGTCAAGTAGGCAGCCATTGTGCTTCCTGGGCATTTCTATCAACGGAAATGCGGTCTCGCCTGTGATAATGAGGAGAGGCACTGAAATAACAAAACATAAATCCAGCATGTATATGGATGTGCCATGGACTATTAGGCACTGTTTGTTTACATTACTCAATACCCGCTGTCAGATTATACCGTTTTGGAGTTTGTGCACTTAGTGGAAGAAAGTGTATAAAAGTTTGTTCCAAGTGTGTGTGTGTGTGTGTGTGTGTGTAGAGCTGGTTAGTTTGTGTGGGAAGCGGGGGAGGTGCAAAGTGATGCCAAATTTTCTGAGGTAACTTTCACCTTTGTTGTATGTGTGAAACAAATTAAGAAAAGAAAACGAAGAGTTGGTGCTGTGAAAGTGCACCTGCTGAAGAGAGATGCTCCAATAACCTCTTTCTAACTCTCTCAAAGGACAAATGATATAACCGCAGAGTTTCATTTTCATCTCACTCGAGGGAGGGGTGCAGCATAGCGATCAAGACCTTCGCTTTACTTGTGACAAACAGAAAGACGGAGAGCGAGAGGGAAAAGTAACAGTATTGAAAGTAGCATTTTAAATTTCTACAGTGCATGTGCACAAACTGAAAACCAGAAAAAGCCTGAAATGAAATCCCACTTGCCTCTTAAAACATAAATGGAGGTTTATCATTAAAGGAGCCATTTGTAATTTTTTCAGAGCCCTCTCCATACTGCCTATGAGGTAAATTGTAACAAAATCTTGGAAAAATTCCCTCCATACCTACCAAAAAAAAAAAAAAAAAATTGTGCATCTCTGCAGTTCATTTTCCATCCATCCATTTCCTGTATCGCTTGTCCTACACAGGGCCATAGGGGAGACTGGAGCCTATCCCAAGGAACTCGGGGCACAGGGCAGGGGTCACCCTGGATGGTGTCCAAACCACATGGCACAACCACACATGTACTATGGCCAATTTGGAAATGACAATCAGCTTACATTGCATGTCTTTGGACTTGAGGAGGAAACTGGAGTACCCGGAAAAAACCAAGAAGCACGGGGAGAACACGCAACTAATATCCGATAGCAAAGAAACCACTTTTTAACTCCCTCTTAAAACTACATTACATAAACCTAGTGAGAAGGTTTTTGGAAGAAAAAAAGAAAGGCTACAACTTAGCACGTACAACTTATTTCTGGGCCAAAACAGTAAGCATGAGCCTACAGTGGTGCTTGAAAGTTAGTGAACCCTTTGGACCTTTCTATTTATCTACATAAATATGACCTAAAACCATCAGATGTTCACACAATTCCTAAAAGTGGTCAAAGTGAACCCAATTAAAGAAAGACAAACATAATATACTTGGCCATTTCTTTATTGAGGAAAATGATCCAATATCTGAGAGTGGCAAAAGTGTGTGAAATTAAAGTCAGCTGTTTTAAGTGGGAGAACAGAGATCTATCAAAATCTGGTCTTCACAACAAAATCTGATCTTCAAAACTTCACAAATGAGATTTTTGAGGACCTCAGAAGAAGAGTTGGTGATGCTCAGGCCTGAAAAGCTTACAAAACTATCTCTAAATAATTTGGACTCCACCAATCCACAGTTAGACAGATTCAGATACAAAAGGAGGATATTTAAGACCATTGTTATCCTCCCCAGGAGTGGTCGACCGACAAAGATCACTCCAAGAGCAAGCTGTGCAATAGTCCTCTAAAAAGGACTGCAACTCTGCACTTTGCTAAAGATCATGTGGATAAGTCAGAAGGCTATTGGAAAAATGTTTTTGTGCATAGATGAGTGCAAAATAGATCTTTTTGGTTTAAATGAGCGTTATGTGTGGAGAAAGGAAAACACTGCAGCCCAGGATAAGAACCTTAGATCATCTGTGAAACATGGTGGTAGGTACTATCATGGTTTGGGCCTGTTTTGCTGCATCTGGGTCAGGACGGCTGCTGCAGTGTCATTGATGGAACAATGAATTCTGAATTATACCAGAAAATGCTAAAGGAAAATGTCAGTGAATTGAACCTCAAGAAAAAGTGGGCCATGCAGCCAATCAATGAACCTAAGCACACAAGCTGTTCTACCAACGAATGGTTAAAGAAGATTAAAGTTACTGTTTTTGGAATGGTCAAGTCAAAGTTATGATGTCATTTCCCTCAATAAATAAATGACCATGTATAATATTTTTGTCTCATTTGTTTAATTGGGTTCTCTTGATCAATTTTCAGGATGCTAATGTTTTAAGTCGGAGGTCTTCAACAGATGGTCCGTGACCCCTACGGGGTCCGCGGAGGTACTGCGTGGGGGTCGCGAAAGTTTTGGTACCAGTTTGATATAACACAATTTCATACAATATATATAATTAGGGGGTCCCCGCTCCATCTCGCCATCAGTTTGGGGGTCCTTGGCCTGGAAAACTTTGAACACCTCTGTATTTTAAGTCACGTTTTAAGGTTCACAAACTTTTAAACACCACTGTAATTTGAAGAAATTAGCCAGATCTAATTTCATGGCAGTACTCCAATTCACAGAGTTAAAAAAAGGTATCATATGATTAAACACATGAAACGTTGCACTGCTAATTTAACTGACTCCAAAGTGATCAAGTAAAATCTTTCTCTGTTTGTATATTGACCACAGCCACTCGAACTCCTCTCTCTTTTAAAGAGAAGGCTTCAGTGTAGCATCTTTCAATGCTAATCAATGCTATGGATGTTCCTCATTTAGATCTTTCAAGGTTAAGACAGTATATCCAAGTAGTATTAACTGACCAAGTATGTTCCTCATGATGAGTGATGAAATGTCTTCAATGTTATACCATAATCTCATGCACTTTGACTCCACCTTGACTACTGGACAATTCCATGCTCTAGAAAACAGACGCTAAATAGACCTTTGTAGAAAGTTTATAAGGTTCGTCAGTGCAAGTTGACACCTGGGTAATCCTACCATATTGAGGTTTGTGGTAGGCAACAAAAACCTCAATGTAGCCCATGTGTTGATAGTAGCATCCCTTTACCTTTACATCATTGTCTTTTTGGTTTAAATTAGTGGAAAGGGACAAACGTCCTGTAAATACATTTTTAAAAAGCCTTAAAGACCGCAAAGCTCTACAAAGTGCACCAACGAGGGAAAAAAAAACAACCAGAGTAAATACATCCATCCATCTTCTGCCACTTATTCCTTTATCAGGGTCCTTTATATCCTTTATATCCCAGGAGGCATCGGGCACAAGGGGGGGTACACCCTAGACAGGGTGCCAGTCCATCACAGGGCATAATCCACATTGTCTTAACACACACACAAACATTCATACACTAGACAATTTAGACACGCCAATCAGCCTACCATGCATGTCGTTGGACTGGGGGAGGAAACCGGAGTACTTGGAAGAAGCCCCCGATGCACAGGGAGAACATGCAAACCACACACACATGGCCCCGGCAGTACTCGAACCCCAGACCCTGGAGGTGTGAGGCGAACGTGCTAACCACTAAGCCACCGTGCACCCCCTAGAGTAAATACACAATGTTTAAATTATATATTGAGGTTAACGGCTGAACCATGAAGCCATTAGGATTGGCTAGTGCAAAAAGTTCACCCAAACTATACTCATGCTCAGTGTGGGTCCGATGGTCATGGACGGTATACAGTATATACAGTCGACATGGGCTACAGGCAGTAATTGTATATATAGGCACCTACAGGGAAGATGTATTTGATTAAATTGATAAGTGTAGGTAAAAGGTAGTGTGGTGGTGTTTCTGAACCCATCTTGCATGCCTGAACAACTCTAACAAGGAGGATGAATCCTGTTCAAAGCTGATTCACTCTAAAACATTTGCATTCCTCCTCCATTCCCGGTTGGTGCTGCAAGCAAGCTTTACAACGTCAAGAGTTATAGATTATTCAGAATACATTCAACCCACCACCATAGATTTCCTTCTGTTGACAATCACCGTCTTCAACCCACTGTATTCTCAAATTCTCAGAGTGGCCAACAGATAGAGCGACAGAGAGACACAGGAGGATGAAGTGATCAAGGACGAGAGAGAGAGAGAGAGAGAGAGAGAGAGAGAGAGAGAGCGCGAGAGAGAGCTGACTCAGATGTGGGGGCTGTTTGAGTGAATCATCACCATCTTATCCAATATATTCCCCCACAAATTTTATCACTCCAAACATTATCATCAGCCGCCTGGGCTAGAACGTGTCCCCCGTTCCCCCTCTATGCATGGATGGAGAGATAGTGGGAGGGAGAAACGAGTGGGAGACTAGTAGTGAGAGAGAAAGGGAGAGAGAGAGAGAAAAACAGAGACGTGAAAAGAAAAAATGAGATCAGCTGAAGTAATGATGCACACATTCATTCAGGTGATGAAGAATGCGTTTAATTCAGCAAGAGTGTGGGTGTGTGAACCTCCAGGATATGAGAATGAGAGTGAGAGAGAGAGAGAGAGAGAGAGAGAGAGAGAGAGAGAGTGGGGGGGGAGAGCAAAAAAAGAAAAACGAGTGACATGTAATACTATACGACTCAGACAACAATAGTAAAAAGCAACAGATGGTTTACATTCTAGGATGGTACAAATGGTCACATAGATCATTATTTGCAGTGGATATGAGATGTTGTTTTAAAGGGTGGAGCATGGTGTTTGCTTAACTCAAACACACATCAGTGAGACATAAAGGAAAAACTGAGACAGCAGGAAAAAAAAAACAAACAAAACAACTCTGTATAGTACCAGTGATCTCTGACACAAAATCTCTGACACTGGTGTCAGATATCAGTCTGGCTCATTTCCTCATCCTCGTACAATAATATTCTAAACAACATGACATGGAGTGACGGTGATCTGGATGCATCATCTCCTGATTAACAATCGAAGCACAGTGGCCTGCAAACTGTCACTACAGCATCTACAACACAAGAAACTTCTTAGGGTGTATAAGCAATACCTTTAACAGAGAGTGCAAAGGCGGGCGACGTGAGCACACAGAGCAGAATCGGTGCGCATGGTCATTAAAGATTGGTGCAAGGTGCCTTGAAATGTATACACACACACGGCGGCTGTGGCTCAGTCGGTAGAGCGGGTTGTCGGTTCGATTCCCGGCCTGGCTGACACATGCTGAAATGTCCTTGGGCAAGACACTGAACCCTAAGTTGCCCCCGATGGCAAGCTGGCACCTTGCATGGCAGCTCTGCTACCATTGGTGTGTGTGTGTGAAAGGGTGAATGAGACACCGTGTAAAGTGCTTTGGATAAAAGCGCTATACAAGTGCGCCATTTACCATTTACACACACACAGGTATTTGAGAATGTGGAACGGTGAAAAACGTACACAGAGAATCTGGGATACGTGAGCGAGAGCAATTAAATTCTGCAGGCACTGAATACCAAAGCTACATCCACGTTAATCCGGATGAATTTGAAAACGCGCGTCTACGTCCATGTTAATCCGGATCATATCTCTATGTTTTGGCCTTCTGTCCACACTGAGACAGCGTTTTTGTCCAGCAAAAACTGAGCTTTTTGAAGAACTCTCTCCCAAGTGGATAAATTTGAAAACACAGTTTTCACATTGTAGTGTGGACTGAGAAAATTAAATGGTAAATGGTGCACTTATATAGCGCTTTTATCCAAAGCGCTTTACACGGTGTCTCATTCACCCATTCACACACACACCAATGGTAGCAGAGCTGCAATGCAAGGCGCTAACTTGCCATCGGGAACAACTTGGGGTTCAGTGTCTTACCCAAGGACACTTCGGTATGTGGAGTCACATGGGCCGGGAATCGAACCACCAACCCTACGATTAGTGGACAACCTGCTCTACCAGCTGATGCACAACCGCCCCGGTTTTAAACAAAACAAAAAACAAACCAAAACTACGTATTTTTAGTCATGTGACCTATTCAGCTCAAAACAAACAAGATGATGTTGTACTGCAGTTGTTGTGTCTGCTATCCAGTTTGATTGCGTTGTTACTGATTAATGTCAGTTTGTACAACCTTCAGATTGCATTTTTAAACAAATGATGCAGAACTGAGCTTCTTATGATTTTGAACATGCGCAGTATAGAGACATGAGCGTTTCCAGAAGCTTCAGTGTGCACAAGCAATTTTTGGGAAACATTCGAAGACGGCAGCGTTGTTGAACAGCATATTAAAATGAAAATGCCGTTTTCAGATGTATCCGGATTAACGTGGACGTAGCCTGAGACATGTATACTTTAGGTCTACCCTCAAAGGTAGACTTTTTTTTGCGAATGCTCTGCGTACTCTGGTTTAAAGACACCTGCTCTCTATTAAAGACTCTGGTACATGAACAGAGCTAAAAAAAAAAAAAAGCTCCGATTGACATTAAGAAGGTAATTCATTGTAGTATCTGTATCGAAGGATACAGAAAAAAAATACACAATCTGAAATTAATTTTATATTTTTATATAAATATATATATATATATATATATATATATATATAT
>JAFFST010045664.1:2542-14652 GCA_022414735.1 Noturus placidus | reverse complement strand
TATATATATATATATATATATATATATATATATATATAAGACAAGGGGAAAAGTTCTCACCATTGTTCCTAACGGGTTTGATAATGTCTCCGCGGAGAAATCTTACAGCTCGATATCTAACGGGTTGATGTAAGAAGAATGACTTTTGACTGCGCGAGGCTCCCAGTTTATTGACGCGTCGCCCAGGCGACAGCTGTCAGTCGGACAGAATATTATACTTGATCAATGCTGCCATCTAGTGGAGTCCAACCCTTAGGAAAGTGCTAGAGCAGATAGACTACTTTCAACAGTAGGAATTCACTTAAGAATTGCAACCAGACGAGCAACACTGCCAAAGATTTAATAGCCAAAGAAGTTATCCCGTTTCTGTTTTAAGATTTAAACATGCAGAAAGCTTAAAAAATATAAAAAATAAAATTTCAATCATGAACAGAATTAGAAATTCCTTTCTTCAATGGCCAAACAAAGCATCACAAAAGCATCTACTAAGAGAAAGAATATAAAACTGACCACAAAGATGAAAACACCTAAAGCAACCACATCGATATGAAGGAATATTTAATATGTACAGCGCTCTCTATTAATACTCGCACCCTTGGTACATATGAGAAAAGAAAGCTGTGAAAAATTGTCTTTATTGTTTAACATTTGATAATTTGTTCAAAAAATACCCCAAAATACTCTCATGGATATCAAACAATTGCAAACACAACACAGGTTTATCCCCCAAAAAATATTTGTTAAATATAGGTGTGCAACAATTATTATGCAACAATTATTAGCATCATCTTAGTCAATACTTTGTGCTACCCCCCTTTACCAAGATAACAGCTCTGAGTTTTTTCCTATAATGCCTGATGAGGTTTTAGAATACATGGCGGTGATGTGAGACCCTTCCTCCTTACAGAATGTCTCCAGATGCTTCAAATTTCGATGTCTGGTGGTGATTCTGGTGGACTCTCCTCTTCAGTTCACCCCACAGGTTTTCTATGTGGTTCAGGTTAAGGTACTGGGATGGCCACGGCAGGACCTTAATTTTGTGGTCAGTAAACCGTTTTTGTGTTGATTTTGATATATGTCTTGGATCATTGCCCTGCTGGAAGATCCAACCACGGCCCATTTTAAGCTTTCTGGCAGAAACAGTCAGGTTTTTATTTAATATCTGTTTTAAATATCATTAAATATCATTTAATATCTGCTTTGTTATTTGATAGAATCCATGATTCCATGTATCATGGTTTTGGCACATCATGAGAGGTAGCCATAATGAAAAGTACCTCATGCCCACCATATTTAACCTTCGGCATGAGGTACTTTTCCATATGGCTACCACTCAGTGTGTGCCAAAACCATGATGTCGGTGATGTAAGTAACTATGGATTGTAGTTTTGGAGACTTTCTGACCCCAATACACAACTATCCACTGCAATTCTCCAGCTGTGAACCTTGGAGATTTTTTGGCCACTCGAACGATCTTTTTCACAGTTTGTTGAGACAATATAGACACATGCCCTATTCTAGGTTGATTCATAGCATTTCCAGTTGACTGGAACTTCTTAATTATTGCACTGATGGTGGAAATGGTTATTTTCAATGCTTGTGCTATTTTCTTATAGACACTTCCCATTTTGTGAAGCTCAACAACCTTTTGCCACACATCACAGCTATATTCATTGGTCTTACTCATTGTTATGAATCACTGAGGAATTTTTGCATATGTTTTACCTCATATTTGTACCCCTGAGACACAAGAAGTCATGGTTGAACAATTTCCTGTTCCTAGTCAGTGTACTAAAAAAAAAATAAATATCAATGGGAATATACTTCAAGTATATTTCTCATATGAATTAGTAGGGGTGCCAATAATTGTTGCACACAAATATGTTTTTATAAACCTTGTGTTGTGTTTGCAATTGTTTGTGTTTGCAATTGTTTGCAAATGTTTGTGAAGTTTTTTAAAAGAAAAGATCAAAGGGTTAAACAATAGAGGTAGTTATTTATTTTATTCAGTTTGCACATTTTCATGTTTTAATTTGTGGTTAAACCTTTCCCAAAAAGGTATCATTTTGAAACGCAAGTAAAAAGGCTGTTTTTTGTCAAATTAAGTTGTTGTATGACTACATAACTATAACCATCAAAGTTATAGTTTTGAGATATGTTGTGACAAAGGTAATAAAAAGGGAAACCAGTGTCAACTCTGGGGAAAAAAATGTTGTTCTTAAACCTAACAGTCACAGTTATGTAGTTTTAAAACATGTTGTGGAAAAGCAAATAAAATTCCAAAACTGTATTATTTCTGAAAAAAGTTTTTTTTTTTTTTTTTTTTTTCCTTTAAACCTACCCAGCAAAGTAATCATTCTGATATACATTGTGGAAAAGCAAATAAACAGAAACATCTGAGTTATTATGCAAAAAACTGACTTTTTTTTTTTGAGGAATAAACACTGTAAGGAAATTAGTCAGTGGTGGGTCTAGCACAGACACACAGGAGGCCGTTGTAGCGTTGCAAAATGGAGGTTTTCTTTATTTATGGTGTTCTGGGGGTGTGCATGAATGCGAGTGTGTACATAAGTGATCTCTTGTGCTTGCGTGTGGGCATGGCAGCATTCGGGATCAGTGGGCTGTGGGATTGCCGAAGTCGCGCCGTTGCTTTCTGAAGGAATCGGGGCTCTTCTTGGAGGTTAGGCAGCGCTGCGTATGCAGCTAGGGATCGGAGGCTTCCGAGTCTTCTGCAACGGAGAGAGAGACAGACAGACACACACACACACACACACACACACACACACACAATGCTGATTAGATGACACACGTAGTGACACCAATGCTAAGAACTGGCAGGAAGTGACGTACACATGTCACGTGAGAGGAATCTCCCCTGGATGGCGGAAGAGCGGCCCTTTATACTTTTCCCTCATCCGCTGGTTGGTGGAATTCTCCCATGCGGTGCACCAGTCATCGGCCGGGGTTTGTCGGCCGGGGTTTACCCCCCCCCAGCTCAGAGCCTACTGCTGCTGCGCGAGAGCTCATCTGCATTCCCATGGTGGGTCCCCGCTCAGTGCTGGACCTGGAGTGAGATGTCCTGGAATGCCAGGAACCTGTCTGTCTGGCCATTAGTGCCGTTAGTGTCTTTGGCCTTGGCAATCCACTGTAGTATGGCATGGTCTGTCACCAGGACGAAGTGCCGACCAGCTAGGTAATGTTGAGCTCCTCTACGGCCCACTTTATCGCTAGGGCCTCCTTTTCAACGGCTGAGTATTTCTTCTCAGCGGCGGACACCTTCAGACTGATGTAGACCACCAGCTGTTCCTCTCCGTCGAATGTCTGGGAGAGAACTGCCCAGCCCGGTTTCGGACTCATCGGTGTGCGATGGAATGGTTTGCGTAGTACTGGAGCGCTGGTGAGGGCGTCTTTCAGGGCTTGAAACGCCCTCTCTGCTTCAGATACGGTACCCAAGATACTGTGCTTCAGTTAGCCCCAATTGGCACTTTTTGGGGTTGGTTGTCAGCCCTGCCTTCCGGAGCTCCTTCAGGACCTCCCCAAAGTGGTGGAGAAGCAGAGAACCACATCGTTCAGGTAGGTAGCTGCGAAGAGATGATGTGGGTGCAGGACAATGTCCATAAGTCATTGGAACGTTGCGAAAGCCCCGTGGAGCCCGAAGGGAAGAACCGGGTACTGCCACTGGCCGTTCGCCATTCAGACTTAGTCTTCGGTCTTGCCTCTGGGGCTAGGGTCCACTTGGTACATTTGGGTGACAGCTCTCTTACCGGGCTGTTGCAGGCGATAGTTCGCAGGCCCCGTTCCTCTCGAGGACGGTGTATGGCCCTTTCCATCGGGCTAGGAACTTTCAGGATCTGCATGGCACTAGTAGGAGCACCCAGTCGCCAGGTTTGAAATCTTGGGGTTGCGCTGGTTGGTCGTACACTCGCTGCTGCTTCTCCTGGGTGGCTTTCATGTGCTCCTGGACGATCAGGGCCACTCGGTCAATCTTCCTGTACATACTCAATGACCAAGCGGAATGGGGAGGGCTGTTTCTCCCAGGCGTCCCGAAACATGTCCAGCAGTCCTCCAGGTCGTTGTCCGAAGGGGAGTTCGAAGGGAGTGAAGCCCGTAGAGGCTTGGGGACACTCCCGGACAGCAAAAAGGACATAGGGCAGGAGGAGTTAGCACTTTCTTCATTCCTCATTCACCAACCTGCGTAGCATCTGTTTTAAGGTTTAGTTGAACCTGTCAATGAGCCCGTCGGTCTAGGGGTGGTAGACAGACGCTTTCAGGTGCTTAACCTGCAACAGCCGACACAGATCAGACATTAGTTTGGACACAAAAGGCGTACCTTGGTCGGTTAAGATGTATTTTGGTATCCTCATACGGCTGAAGAGGAGCATCAGATCTTTTGCGATATTGCAAGAGGTGGCTTTGCAGAGAGGCACCACCTCGGGGTATCGAGTGGCATAATCCAGGATGATGACTATGTTCTCATGAACCCAGGCGGACTTGGGGAGTGGCCCCATGAGGTCCATACCAACACGCTCGAAGGGGACGCCTATGATAGGCAGAAGAATAAGGGAAGTCGGTGGGGGCTTTCATGGGGCGGTGTGCTGGCACTGGGGGCAACGTTGGCAGAAGCACCGGACTTCTGCATCCATCCAGACAAAGCAATCCTTTAGCTTTTCCAGGGTGTTTTCTGCACCCAGGTGGCCGATGGGTGTGGGCCAGGCGCATCAATGTCTGTGTTCTGGTTTTGAGGACTACCATGAGGTCCACGAGCTCCCCTCAGTGGCTGGATCGTTGGTAGGGGAGACCACCCTGAAAAAGGAAGTAAGAGGAGGTGAGCCTCTGGTTAGGTCCTGGTTGACCCCCTCTATTTGTCGCACCTGGGCTCAGCAGTGTTTCAGCGGTGGTCATCCTCCTTCTGCTCCTTCCCTGCCAGTTCAACTGTTGGAACACAGACAACATAGGGTTAGCGTGTGTGTGCAGCTTACCTTCGGTTGTGGAGTCCCCCTCGTCTTGCACCAAGTATGCCTGCTTGGCTGGGGTCTCCTTCTAGCACTGACATGCCCTGACGGGTTTTGGCGCTGGGTTGGTCGGCCAGTCTCTTCCAAGGAGCAGGGGATAACGCCGAATAGGAGTGGCCAGGTGCCTGCTTTACCCTGGATCTGGACCACGGTCACTGGGACTTCCCGGGTATCCCCATGGACACAGGTCATGGTGATGGTCCCATCCCGGCCAAGATCTTTTGGCAGGACTGTCGGTTGGGCAAGGGCCACGGTACTCCTAGAGTCTAGCAGGGTGGTGACTGGGCACCCTTCGACCCATACCGACAGGGTAGGGGCTCTTGGCGAGCTCCATGGGATCCATTTTTTCCCCTTTTTTTGTGAGTGTATGTGGAGAGTATGGGGCTTTGGTCCAACAAAGGGAGAGAAAAAAAAAACACAAAAAAAACTTCTCTCTCTTTTTTTCACATGGGTGGTTCTGTTACACAGTAGGCTGTTGTAACGTGGCAAAACATAGTTTTTCTTTATTTATGGTGTTCTGGGAGTGTGCGTGAGTGCAAGTGTGTATGTGCATGCTCTCGTGTGCTTGCGTGTGGGCATGGCAGCGTGTGGTGCGGGATCAGTGGGATTGCGGGAGTCGCGCCGGTACTTTCCAAAGGAATCGTGGCTCTTCTCAACGGTCAGGCAGCACCCTGTGTGCAACTAGGGAGCGGAGGCTTCGCTTGGGTTCGAGGCTTCTGCAAGGGAGAAACACATACACACACACACACACACACACATAGTGACACCTTTTTTTTTTTCTTATTACAAAACTCAAGCATTCAAACAAACAAACAAACAAACAAACAACACATCAACATCATTCCTCCATCCATCCTCTCCATCGTGTAAGTGTCTATAGTCCTTGACAAAGCTACAACACACACACACACACACACACAACACACATAGTGACACCATTTTTTTTTCAACAAAACATAAATTGTCCACAGTCCTTCAACCAAAAAAACGGCCACACAACTCACACAACACACACAGTGACACCATTTTTTTATTATTACAAAACTTACAAAACACAAGCAATAAACAAACAAACAAACCCATCTTCAAACATTACTCCTCCATCCATCCATCCTATCCGTCGTGCAAGTGTCCACAGTCCATGAGAAACCTACAACACACATACACACGTACACACACACACAAACCCTCAAGACCCCCCCACCCCCAGCCACAAACAATTCCCCACAAACAATTACACATCTATTTCCATTCAACAAACCCCATCACCACCACACCCTTTTTTTTCTTTTTTTTTTCTCCCCAACACACAATTCAACACACAATTACACACACACAACACACACAGTGACACCAATGTATTTATTTTTTTATTACAAAACTTACAAAACACAAGCAATAAACAAACAAACAAAACCATCATCAAACAGTACTTCTCCATCCATCCACCCTCTCCGTCGTGCAAGTGTCCATAGTCCATAAGAAGCCTACAATACATATACACACGTACACACACACACACACACACACTCAGACCCTCAAGACCCCCCCCACCCCAGCCACAAACAATTCCCCACAAACAATTACACATCTATTTACATTAAAAAAACCATCACCACCACCCCCCACCTTTTTTCCATTTTTGACAACACACCATTACACACAGATACACTTTAAACTAAACCCACCACCTCCACCACAGTTTGCAACCAAAACCCCTCCTCCCCTCCCATCCCTATAGACATTCACAGGTTACACAATTACACATACACATATTTATATTAAACTAAACCCCTCACCACTGCCACTTTTTTTTTCTTCCATTTTTAACAACACACAATTACATACAGATACACTTTAAACTAAACCCATCACCACCACCCCTCTTTTTTTCCCATTTATATATTAGTACACATTCCCCTTAAACCAAACCCATCACCTCCCCCACCCCAAACCTACACAATCAAACACGCAATTACACACAACTTTATGTTAAATTAAATCCACCAACCCCACCACAGCATTGAACCAAAAAAAACCCATTTCCCCCCAACCGACATAACTGAAACTAAAAGTAGTCCTGCCACATGAGAGATGTCCCAGCATCGACCGCAGTCGCCCAGGGGCCCCCCTCTCAGGGGCTACCAGCAGGACACAGGGTTCTCACCAAGACACCCACAAAGACGCCTACCCCACCCCCACCCTGGGCTCCCCAGGCAGGCATCTCCTGGCTGTGTATGCCTTCCATGCCTCCTGCTTCTCCCCCATCCACCTCATCCTGTACAGGAAGCTGTGGAAGACAGAGCGTGGCTCCATCCTCGGCAGCTTCCCGCGCAGGCACTGTCCCCTCCAACCCCACACTGCCCTTTTCCCTTCGGAAATTACCCCCCCCCAGGATCTTGTAATCAGCCGGGTCCAGGTTCCCCAGGCCCTCACCATACCTTATCACATTGATGTTTAGTGGGCATTTGGGGGCGTTCCTCCACCACTCATTCACCAGGCCCCAGAAACCCTGTGAGCAAGGGCAACCCCAGAACATGTGGTCCCCGGTTTCCTCCTGTCCACAACCCAACCGGACATGTCAGGGTACTGGCCAATCCAAAGCAGGTCAACGAACCCGGACCGAAGCCCAACCTCCTGAGCACCAAGAACAGGAACACGTGGCCCACCCGATCGAATGCCTGCTCCTGGTCCACACTCAGCAAGGCCAGAGGCAGCCTACGCTCCTCCGCCCTTGCCACTATGTCCCGGATCAGGCACAGATTCAGGGTGCACGTCCGCCCCAGCACTCCACTCATCTGGTCTGGGTGGATAACCAGGCCTATCATCCTGCCCAACCTCAACGTGACGGCCTTCGCTAAAATCTTATAATCAACGTTCAGGAGAGTGATGGGTCTTCAGTTCGCCAGATCGGTCTTCTCCCCCTTCTTGTACAGCAGGGAGACACACCCCACCGTCATCGAGGGGGTGAGCCGTCCCCGCTGCACACTCTCCAAGACCACCTCCAGCAAAACTGGCCCCATCACTCCCCAGGTATTCGAGCTTGCCCCTCCTCTGTTTGGAGTTCAGGATCTCGCGGACACGATAGGCTGGGCGGCCTTCAATCTCTAGAAGGCTGAGCGGCCTTCAATCTCTAGTGGGTGGTCCTCCAGCAGCGACGTGGCCAAGAGGCCCGTTATGACTGATTTGAGGAGTGATACATGGAACGACTGTGCTTCGATATGTCTGGGCGGTATGTCACCTCATTGATTTTCTTTATGACTCGGAACATGCCAATTTACTTAGGCTGTAGCTTCTTGCTCAGGAGGTGTGATTTTAGATCTCTGGTGGACAGCCATACTCTATCCCCTGGTTGATACTTGGGATGCACTCTCTGGCGCTGGTCTGCCTTTTGTTTGGCGATGCGGGAGGCCTGCACTAGCTGATGGTGGGAGCGTTCCCAGACCTTTTCACTATGGCGGAACTACTCATCTATCGCAGGTGAGTCAGTGTGAGAGGCATTACAGGGGAACAATAGATGGTAAGTGTGATGGGCTCCCGGATGACCCATTGCTAGTGTTGTGTGGGCCCAGCTGATGAGTTCCTGACGCTACTTCTTTGGAACGAACTGTGCTGACCTGCAAACATGTGCTAAGGCTCAATCTAGTGCACACTCCAGAGCTCCAGGGCGTCAGCCTTTGTAAATAGTAAAGGGATGTGCGGCGCCCTCTAGCCAGTGTTGCCACTCTTCTAGGGCTAGCATAACGGCCAAAAAATTTTAAAAAAATGCTACTGGGTGCAACTTTGGTCTGTCTCCAAATCACTGGGACAGGACGGCCCCTACTCCTGCCTCTGACACGTCGACCTCTACGACAAACAGCCTGGAGGGATCTGGGTGCCTGAGGATGGAGGCTGTGGTAAAGGCCTGCTTAAGTTTCTCTAGAACCTCCTGGGCACTTGAAGTCCAGAGGAGCCGCCAAGGTGTACCTCTCAGAAGGGATGCCAGGGGTTGCGCCTCCTTACTGAAATCCCTGTTAAACCGTTGGCACAAATTTGCAAAGACCAGAAAACATTTCAGCTCCCTCACGGTTCGAGGAGTGGGGCACTGCGTGATCGCATGCCCCTTGTGCTGGTCCATGGTGACTCCCTTTGAGCTGATAATATATCCGAGAAATGAGATTGTGTGTTGATGGAATTCACACTTCTCGGCTTCTTTCACGTATTGCAGTGCGTGACGCAAGACCTGCTGGACATGTTTGACGTGTTCCTGGTGAATATACTAGAATCTCGTCTATATATGCAATGACGATATATATATATATATATATATATATATAATTTTCGACGCTGTTTTTTTTTTTTTTTCATCATTAAACACTGAGTCAAAGAGGCATAATATTATGATGAGAAATGGGAATGTACCCATTCTGTGTACACTGAAATACATATTTAAAAACAGTCAAGTTAGAGAGACCTTTTTACAGGACAAGCAGAGTGAAATTGGAGTTTACAAAGACATTAATAATAGACTGGAATAAAGGTCAAATAAAGTTTTGATATTCGCAGATATATTCGGAAATTAAGAGACCATCTCTAAAGTTACATTCGACATTGTTAAACACATTTCTAACTTCAATAGCATTTGAAGGGGATGACTTACAGTCATATAACCAACTGTAACGTGTTCATGTACGTGTCAGGTATGATGCGCATTTATCAAAATAAGTTATCAAAATAAGTTATCAAAATCATATTCAAATTAGTTATGAATTTCACTACAGAATGGGCCCATTCACAAAATATACCATTATTTAAAGCTCAATAGTATTTCAAGGGAATAATATACAATCACACAACCAACTGTAAAGTGTTCGACTAGGTGTCAGGTATGATGCACACCTTTTAGATGTTTTATATTTAACCCTAGAATGCATGAACCAAAAAAAAAACTTCACAAATGCATAAAGGGGGTCAAAATGTCCCGTACTGGATTGAATGGTTTTCTTGAAAAAAAAAAAAAAATGTAACACATTACATGTTAAATTAATGTAATTTGATTACAGATTCTGTTCTGAATAAAATTACGTTATTTGCATTATAAATGTATTGTTAAGTAAACAATATTAAGTAAAATGCTTTTTAAAAATAAATCATGTTTATCCCCAAAGATTTTTTTTTTTTCTTGGAGCAGTTTGTCACTACGTAATTGAATGTCAGTTAAAGAAGACCACCTGTAATTTTATATCATCAGTGAACAGAGGCAAATCCACTCAGACAGGGTTCACACCTGAGACCTTGTAACACTTACAGGTCACATGACACCAGGGAGGGAAAATGGCTAATCAGGCCAAATTTGGACATTTTCACTTAGGGGTGTACTCAATTTTGTTGCCAGTGGTTTAGACAGGCTGCGTGTTGAGTTATTTTGAGGGGACAGCAAATGTACACAGTTATACAAGCTGTACACTCACTACTTTACATTGTAGCAAAGTGTGATTTCTTCAGTGTTGAAAAGAAATAATCAAATATTTACAAAAATGTGAGGGGTGTACTCACTTTTGTGAGATACTGTATGTCAAAAAAGCCAACAATTTCCATGGGTTTACTTATTTTTTCACCTGACTCTATTTTTATATCCCATAACAGTAGGATTGGCTCACCTAGCATTTGTAATTATTAGTAGAACTGAGAGAAATGAGTGATGAAAAATCTTCAGTGTTATAAAGCATGATCAGACACATTACTATGAGACATTTCAAAATGATGCATGAACAGAGAAGGAAAATACCATCCATCAGTGCCGGGGTGATCCTTAGTCAGTCTGCCTTCGGCCTTGCGTCATCGTTGAGTCGCTACGTTTACCTAACACACTGCTGGGAAACCTGACTGCACACAGATAACACACATCAAACTGCTACAAAACCCCGCATTGCCCTCAGCCAGCAGTACACATGTCTTTTCATTGTCCATTGACGTCATTAGTTAATGTTCACACCTCTCTTACCCCTTCACTGTTTACAAACAACAGAATGAATTCTGTTATCAGGCAATAATAAGCGCTTCATGGGCTTGGAAAGCTGAAACTTGTTTGTTCTTATTTCATTATTGTATTGATTATTATTATTATTATTATTATTATTATTATTATTATTATTATTATTATTATTATTATTATTATTATATCAAGCAAAAAGACCACATCACTAATAACAATAATTATTGTAGGCTTAGTGGTTAAGGCTCTGGGCTACTGATCAGAAGGTCCGGGGTTTCAAGCACTAACACTGTTGGGCCCTTGAGCAAGGGCCTTAACCCTTTCTGCTCCAGGGGCGGTGTATCATGGCTGGCCCTGCACTCTGACCCCAGCTTCCTGACATGTTGGGGTATGTGAAGAAAATTATTTCAATATGCTGTGATGTGTAATGTGACCAATAAAGACTCCTAATAAAATTAGGCTAATAACTGAATAATAATAAAAAAAAATTGCTAGTGGAGTTCTACATTGTGTTCTTTCTGGGGTTTATAATTGTTGTTGTTGTTGTTGTCATTGTTGTTGTTGCTGATGCTATTCAACTTCAGTTTTCTATATAGTGGGTAAGTTTTGAAGCTCTTAAGTTAATAAAATGATAAAAGGATAAAGGGGATAGATTCAGAAACTAAGTTTTGCATTGCAACTTCATTGATTAAAATTGCACGTGGGGCTGGAGGACTTGCTTTAATTTATAGTGGTTTTAGCTGAAAAGCATCTCGTACCGTTTATCTAGCACGAACAATGAGGACACAAGGTAAATTTACAGATGTGTACAGTGGTGTGAAAAAGTGTTTGCCCCCTTCCTCATTTCCTGTTCCTTTGCATGTTTGTCACACTTAAGTGTTTCGGAACATCAAACCAATTTAAACAATAGTCAAGGACAACACAAGTAAACACAAAATGCAATTTGTAAATGAAGGTGTTTATTATTAAAGGTGAAAAAAAATCCAAACCATCATGGCCCTTTGTGAAAAAGTGATTGCCCCCCTTACTATAACTGTGGTTGTCCACACCTGAGTTCAATTTCTCTAGCCACACCCAGGCCTGATTATTGCCACACCTGTTCACAATCAAGGCATCACTTAAAT
>JAFFST010045663.1:18352-30188 GCA_022414735.1 Noturus placidus | reverse complement strand
AAGTGTGACAAACATGCAAAGGAACAGGAAATGAGGAAGGGGGCAAACACTTTTTCACACCACTGTATTCCATAATACTGGAAGCACAGGGTATATCCCAAACCCTTGCATGATGAAGTTTATACTAGAAGACATTTTTTTTAAAGCATAAGAGATCTTTTAAAGATTTTTTTTTTTAAGAACATGCTATTCCTGCAGCTATTTATTAGTTTTAAAACAGATTTACTCTCACTGCATTGTGGGTAATGCACACACATCCAACACCAGGATGCTAGAACACTTAGAGTTTGTTCAAAAATACTTATTTTAGCTGTTTATTTTTCATAATGACTAATGAGTCTTTTTAGAATTTCAGGTGTTCTAGTGTTTCATAAAATTGCTGACACGCTAGTAAAAACATTAACCAGGACACAGCCAGAGACTCTCCCCAAGTCTCTCAGGGACTCAGATATACAAATGATGGGGCCTGGCATACATGAAGGTGACATACAGTTAGTTGTTTGGAGCTGAGCATCTGAATAAAGATCAGAACAACCAGAGAGACAGAGAGAAAAGACAAACAAGCAAAATCAGAGCATCTGTGCAGCAAAGTCCAGCCAGACAGCTCGTACAGCTTCCTCAACTCTCCATCTGGCCTCTTCTTTTTCACCTCCCTCCTTCTCTTCTTTCTCTCATTATCCTCTTCTCAGACTGTATGTCTAAATCACACACATTGTTTTTTGGTTGTTGGACTAATCTGCATGCACAGACATAATCTCATGTTGATTTATAAATAGCTCATTCTCTTTTCCACCATTAAAAGTCAGCTTTATTAATAAATCAGCCTTTTGGCTGACAGAGTATCTTATTCTATCTGTGTAAGGAAACAAAGCTCATATTACAGATGCTCCTTAACTGGTACTGAAAGCTTTTATAGGCAGACAAACCTGCTGTGTCTTAACTAAGCTTTGGAAATAAAAATCCATCCATCCATCCATTTTCTAAACCGCTTATCCTTCAGGGTCGCAGGGAACCTGGAGCCTATCAGGGAGTGTCAGGCACAAGGCAGGGGACATCCTGGATGAGGTGCCAATTGATTACAGGGCACAATCACATACGCATTCAAACACGTGTTCATACACTACGGACACTTTGGACATTCCAATCAGACTACCATGCATGTCTTTGGACTGGGGGAGGAAACCAACGCAGCACGGGGAAAACATGCAAACTCAGCACACACAGGGCAGAGGTGGGAATCGAACCCCCGACCCTGGAGGTGTGACGCAAACATGCTTATTTAAGAAGTATTTAGATGTATATCAGCTTCCCCTGAGTCAATGATCTTTAGTTTCAGATACTTAATCAACTGCTTATGGCTTTTTTCTCCAAATGTAAATGTAATACAGAAATTTGAAGAGACTGACAGATTGCTGGTCTCAAATTGTCTTCAGCTAACATGGATTAAAGTCTACATTTAAAAATAACTGGAAGGTTACCCAAATGTTTGCATATACTGTAGTTGAATTTAGCCAAACATATTTGGCAATGTTTAGAGTAATAAACTCAATCTCTTTATTTCAGGTGAAGCAGTTCCACTTGAAGAGCAGCAGAAAAGTAAAGAAATGAAGAACTCAGAAGCCACGCCCACTATCGATAGTATGGCCCCGCCTCCCCAACCTCTTTGTGACTCGGAGAAAACCAAATACGAAGAGCTGATCAGTGACCTCTACCAGCAGCTCGATGATAAGGTACATACCACTAATAATAATAATAATAGTATACACATATGGATGCAGTTTCATTACCAACAAATATATGCAAGAGAATTAAAAAAAAAGTATTGCCCAGTTCTTAAAAATGAAGCAGTACATGAAGCAGAAAAGGCCTACACATGTAGTATGTATTCATGTCTCATTCATGTTATAGAATAAGCTTTTTTAACTCTGGGCTGCATTCAGTCCGGGACGGGGACTTAAGTTTCAAAGTTACCTCAATATAAATGCAGGAAAATTTGCACATATTCAGAATTTTTCTGCAGATCAACATTATATATATATATATATATATATATATATATATATATATATATATATATATATATATATATATGAATGATAAGATGGCAAGCATTGAAATATAAACAGGAAAAGGAAACTAATATGATGTCAGTATATCGCTGCATGAATTGTCCTAGTAACCTCAGTTGTTATTCTGCAGCTTATAAAATAGAACTTGATTCAGCACATCCTATTATTTAGCTTTTGTTTTTAACTATCATGTGAAATCAATTAATGAATTTATTGAAGCCAGAAGATACTAAATCAAACTCAGGAAATCGTAATCTGGAAGGGGTATAAGCTGTTTTTAATTACACTTTTAATTCACTAGATTGATTTGTTGAATTAATAAAATAAATACAAATTTTGTTTATTCAATTTGCTTAAAACAACATGCCCAAAGTTTAAATAGAATTGCGTATATGCATACATGCGCTTTACAAATCCAAATATACTATATAAAAAATATCCACAAGACCCAAAACTCGTCCAATGTAATCACTTGAGAAATGTTTGATCTCAACATGGATTTTCAAAACATTATTGTCTTGACACACAGCCAGTGGCTAGTTAATGCCACTATAATACTAAAATCAATAACCAGTTACTTCTAAACTGTTTTGAACTTAAACACAAATAAGCAGGACATCACCAACAGTCCACAACAGTTTAAGACAGCGGTCTAGCTTGAAAGGATTGTCCCAGAATCTAGCCAGCTGGCTGACTCTAGAGAAAAGCTAGAATTCATTGATGATAGCTCTATCTGTATTTTGAAATGATCAGTGCCAAAATCATTAATTCCTGCAAATAGTAGCCTACTAAATCATATTACAATAGACAAAAGGCATTGTTAATTTTAATGATGTGTAAAATGGTGCCACCTCTGGGTCAGTCTGGGATCTAATAGGGACTACAAATGTTTTAAGACATAGGGTGAGGATTTCTTGTATGAGACACATTTAACTCTGAGATGATCTGAAGATTGGGAATTAGCCTAGCATGACTTAAATCAATGACACCCTTTCATCTATCATTCATGTGTGTTTGATTGACAGGATTAGGTGCTTACTGTGCAATTGCTCAGGAAAGGTTGATACAGGTGGTCACTCTATTTCTCTGACTATTAGTCTGCCTCTGTCTCTGTCTCTGTCTCTCTCTCTCTCTCTCTCTCTCTCTCTCTCTCTCTCTCACACACACATTCTTCCTGACCAGGACGATGAGATCAATCAGCACAGTCAGCTGGCAGAGTCACTGAAACAGCAGATGGTGGATCAGGATGAGGTGAGCTCACTCCATCATGCACATCTAACACAATATCACGTCACAGAACATTTATAACACACACATAACATTCCCCTGTCATAACACTCATGTTCACGTAAGCATTTATGTCATGGACTTAAATGGAAATCGTTGTGTTATGTGAGTTAGTCATACATTATGAATATGCATGAGGTCTTTAAACGGGTCTTTAAAAGTGCAACCTAGTCAACGGTATGATAGCTACCAATGAAAGGCAAAGTGGTAAATGGTACTTCTTTTCCCATGAGCACCCATACAAAAAAATTATGTGTCAGATCTTTCCTTCATTACTTCATTACAACTCTCTTTGCTTTAATATCAGCATTATATCTATGATAAAGGTAAAGATTCCGCCAGTGTCTTTAATCAGGTCCTGTTGATTATAGCCCACTCTTTCTCTACCTGGTCTCCATTAAATTTTCTATGGGATTGAGATACATTCATCCAGGTGCACTGTACAATTAGATGCTGATATTAGTGGATGTGTCTTTTTTATTTTTATTTCATTAAATCTGAGTAGCTTTTCCCATGCTGCATTGTAGGGATCTGTGTCATAGTGACTCAAAATGACTAGTGAAATAGCATAACAGTGATCTATTGCCACCTGCTGGTTAGTACTATACTCCTACAACTCTGATTAAAGTCTAAGAAAAATACAAGATATAAACTGTAAATGTTCAAAACAAATATTTAATACATTATTGTGTTTGATTTTAATAACAACAATATCTATACATTTCAGTACATATGTAGAATAAACTTAATTGCGGCATATACTGTATGTCAAGTATACACTGTAAAAATTTGTCATCTAAATTTAATCTGATATTTAAAACCTGGTTAATATCCTGGTTATATAAGAACCTGGTTATCATCATCATCATCATTATCTTCCTGCTAAGCAGTTCCTGTCAGATTCATAAAGGGCCTTTAAACCATGTTAAACACACTGTAAACATCCATGTGAATCATGTTGCCATGGAAACAGCTCTATATCATCCACCATCTGGCTTCTGTTCACATTTTAGCTCTAACATGGGTACATTCATTAATAGAAAAATATATTTTAATGGTAAAGATACTTGATAGTGAAATTCTGGTATCTACATGAAAAATAAATCACTTTCCACCCAAGATCAAAGACATATCGCCATTTTATTATGCTATAACCCTGAGCGGTCAGTGGTGATACTGTTGTGCTTCCACATCTCCTTATGCGAAGGGGTTTTGGTGCAGTTTGCTTTTCTGAATTCAAGGATGCATTTTAGAGAGGTGTAAATGCAATGTGGAAAAATAAATCATGGGAGTGAGAACATTAAACTTATATAGTATATATGATATAAGGAATAATGAATGAAGAAAAGCTGAAATGAGGAGTTTATGTTTTGTTTATGGTGACAGTGTTCCCTTCCGTTACACGACATGTTAGTACTGTATATCCCAGTACTTGCTTACTCTTTTGTTACGCACTCAAAAGTATGTACTTTTATTTTGCTAAAAGAGTACATACTTTTAGTACTTCGTATAAGTATGCCATTTTGGATGCAGGGTAAGAAACAGGGCAACTTAAATACACACAAGGGAATGAGACACAGGTGACTACAATAGCACTATTAATTAATAACAGTAACAGACAGGGGGAACACAACATGAGCGCCTCTAGTGGTCAAACACATAATAGCAAGTCCAAAATTCTAAAAAGGATGGATCATGTATTGGATGCTTTGCAACTGATTAATCGCACTTCAGAGGTTGGGGGTTTGATTCGCGCCTTCACCCTGCATGCATGGCGTTTGCATGTGCTTTGGGGGTTTCCTCCAGGTACTCCATTTTCCTCCCCCATTCCAAAGACATATTGTAGGCTGATTGGCATCTCTAGATTGTCTGTAGTATGTGTTATTGTGCCCTGTGATGTGTTTGCTCTCCATCCATGATGTGCCCTGCCTTGTGCCCCGAGTCTCCCCATGATAGTCTCTAGGCTCCTCGCGACCCTGTGTAGATTAATCAGAAAAATGGATGGATGGTTGATGGTTGCAACTGAATTGTTATTGTGTATAGATGAGAAATATCTGACTTCTACTTATGTTGTGTAAACTATTTATTATTATAAGGACTGTGTCTTAAATTAAACCTTAACCTTTACCAAAAATCACATTCAGAGACTGTGATTTTCCATGACACAGTAGAACTGATCAGGCATTTTAGCTGTGTGATAAATTTCATGCTGTGTCTCCTGTATATCTACACTGTTCGCAGGTCTGAGTGAGTTAAAGTGTCTCAGTCATTGCCTCTAAATCATCTGTCCCTACAGCTGTTAGCATCGACGCGGCACGACTGTGAGAAGCTCCAGGAGGAGATTATGCGTCTACAGCGTGAGCATGAGGCAGCCAAAGAGGAGGTGAAGGAGGTGCTGCAAGCGCTGGAGGAACTCGCCGTCAACTATGACCAGAAGAGCCACGAGCTGGAGGAGAAAGGAAGGAGCAACGTCCAGCTCACCGATGAGTTAACGCAAAAGAGTGTGAGTAAGAGGAAGAGAGCAAGATCAAGGGGGAAACAGGAAGTAAGAGAGCAATAGTTACATCATACTTTTTACCCATTAATGGTATTATGGTTTCAGTGGTGTCATTTGAGGCGCGAGTATGTGATGATTTAAACAGTTTGTACTAATAGCATTGATTCAAGATCTTTATTGTCATAGGTCCTTGGTACAGTTAAATTCTAATTTTGTCCATTCCTCTCAAGACAGCAGGGAAATAAGGAACAATATAATACAAGACAAGACTGAACACAATAGAATTGTACACAATACGCAATAAGAACAATAAAAATAAGAAAATTTCACAGTATAATAAAAAAAATTAAATAGTAAATGTAAATTTGTTCTTTTCTGGCATTGTTCAGAACCTCCTTCTAAACACAACCTTTCAGGCAGTCAGAGGTGGATGTTAAGGTGAATAAAGGACAGAGGAAGAGATTCTGCACCACATTTACAGGTGCATCTAAAAAAAAAATAGAATATCATTATAAAAATGTGTGGAAAAGTTAATTTTTTCCCCATAATTTAATTTAAAAAGTTGAACTTACATATATTTCAGATTCATTACACATAAAGTGTAATATTTCAAGCATTTTTTTTTTGTCTTAATCATGATGATTAGGGTTTACAGCTCATGGAAATCAAAAATCCAGTATCTCAAAACATTATATTAAAGAATTGATAATACAGAAATGTGGACCTTCTGAAAAGTAAATTATGCACTCAGTACTTGGTCGAAGAACCTTTTGCACAAATTACTGCATCAATGCGACGTGGCATGGAGGTAATAAATCGTGCAAAAGGAGCCACAAACAATGAACTTTTCCACAATATTCAATTTCTTTTGAGATAATAATAATAATAATAATAATAATTATCAATTTGTATAGCGCTTTTTACAATGGTACATTGTCTCAAAGCAGCTTTACAGAAATATCATTTTTACATTTACAAGCGACTTACTAATGAGAGCACACTCACACACCAATGGTAGCAGAGCTGCCAGCTTGCCATTGGGGGCAACTTAGGTTTCAGTGTCTTGCCCAAGGACACTTCGGCATGTGGAGTCACCCGGGCCGGGATTCGAACCGCCAACCCCACGGTTAGTGGAGTAGTGGACAACCCGCTCTACCAACTGAGCCACAGCCGCCCAGATGCCCACTCTTTGAGATGCACCTGTACTTAAAGGAGAGGACAGATAACATAGAGATGGTATTGTAGGTACTCCAGTGCAGTGACCCCAGATGTGTGTGTGTGTGTTCCTGTTACAGACAACTCTATCCACTGTAGAGAGAGATCTGGCCACACTGCAGGAAGTGAGTGGACACCACAAGAAGAGATCTGTAGAGATCTTTAGCATGCTGCTGCGAGACCTCAATGAGATCGGCACCATCATCGGCACTAGTGACCTTAAGACAGTAAGAACTTCTGACATGATATATTCACACACACAGACACTTACTTGCACAAATTCATGTTTGGCATTCCATTTTATTATATATATATATATATATCCAATGAGGCTTTTCACATGAATTTTTCACCAGATGTCAGTATTAACTCAAGAAATCTGGAAATATAAAGAATTCACAACATTAAACTCCATAAATAAAGTTATGTGTAATAAAGTGGAATGACACAGAAAAAAAGGTATTGAACACACAATCCATAAGTAATTATACCCATTATCTACTATACCCACTATGATAGTATATTTCAGCAATAAAAGTATTCTTTATAACATTATATAGTAGGAGTTTTTCTTAAGTACAAGTATAATGGCTAGAAATCTAAGAAAAAATGTTTTAGCTTTCTGTACTGTATATGTTTTAATGAAATATTTTATTAGTCTCCTCATGTAAAACTTACAATCACAGTGTTATATGGAATGGAATGATGTCCTCGGTGAACTAGTATATCATTTGTAAGCAGATGCCAAAATCTTCTTCTTCTTCTTCTTCTTCTTCTGGCTTTAATCCCACTAGGTGGGGTCGCTGGTGCGGGTGACTCTTCTCCAGGCCATTCTATCGCACGCATCCTCTTTCGTCTTTCCTACTACCCTTAAATCCTCCTTCACGCAATCCTCCCATCGCCTTCTTGGTCTACCACGCCTCCCTTCTCCAACTACTAACTTTCTCACTCTCTTCCCAATGTAGCCTTCATCCCTTCTTACTACGTGACCCAACTATCTCAGTCGTGCCATTCTCAGCTGCACACCCATCTCCCCTACCTTCACTGTAGCCCTTATCTCTTCATTCCTGATTCTGTCCATCCTGGTCTTTCCGAGAGAAAATCTCAACATTTTCATTTCCGCTACTTCCATTTTCCTTTCCTAATGTCTTGTCACTGCCACAGTTTCCATCCCGTACAGCATTGCAGGCCTCACCATTGTCTTATACAGATTTCCTTTCAACTATGCTGGCACTCTTCTGTCGCACATGATAGCGGTTATCTTCTGCCAAGCACTCCACCCTGCTTGGATCCTTCTTTTTACTTCCTTCTCTACTCCACCATCTATCTGTACTGTCGAACCCAGGTATTTAAAATCTTCAATGCGTATCAGCTTCTCCCCTTGCATCTTTACTTCTCCTGCCATCTTCATCTGACAATACTTGCCCTTGGCTATCTTTCACAAGCTTTGCATGGTAAATTTCTTGTGATTCCCGGCTCTTCTGCTTTGCTATTCTTATTGCTTTCCGCTTTCCTTCTTCCCCTTCTTCTAGGCTGGCATACAGGTCGTTAAATTACATGCTCCTTGCTTTTGCCACCATTCTCTTTGCTTGTTTGTTTGCGTGCTTGTAATTTTCAATAGTCTCATCACACCTGTTCAGGTCCCTGTCTTTCTTCTTTTCTCTTTTCCACTTCACCGCTTCTTGTACTTCTGCATTCCACCACCACATCTCTTCTTTCTTTCCAGCTTTCCCAGATGTTTCACCTAGTACTTCTTTTCCTGCTGATCTAATCTTTGTGCTCAGCGCCTCCTAAGTCCATTCTTGCCTCTCCTCCAACACCTTCTTCGCAAACTTTTCTCGATGTTCTATTTCATTCAATATCCACCAGCGTGTTTTCCGAATTCTAACCAACCTCTGCCTTCCTTTGGTTATCATTCCTACTTTACACACCAGTAATTTGTGCTGTTTTGCCACCGCTTCTTTTGGCAGTACTTTGCAGTCCTGTATTTGGTTCAGCTCTTTTCTTCTACAGAGAATGTAGTCTACTTGCGAGTGGCACCCTCCACTAATGTACGTTATCCTTCTCGTTAATCTTTTCTTGAAGTAGGTGTTTACTATCGCCAAGAGGTTGACAGCTGCAAACTCCACAATTCCATCCTTCATTTCTCACCCCGACTCCGTATCTACCCATTACTTCTGATGCATCGATGTTTCCTTCTCCCACATGACCATTAAGATCCGCTCCAAGCCATACTACTTCTGTTTCAGGTATCTTTGCCGTCACGCTTCCAAGCAGTCCCCAAAAGTCATCTTTTTCCTTCTTATTACACCCTGCTTGGGTGTATATGCGCAGATAACATTGATTACCACTTTATCCATGTCCACCTTCATCCAGATCACTCTGTCCAACTCATGGTTCACCTGCAGTACTCCCTCTTTCATCGCTGGACTTAACACTATTCCCACGCCATTCCTTCTGTTGTCTTCTCCCACGTAGTGCAGCTTAAAACCATTTCCAATTTCTTTCGCTTTCTGCCCTTTCCATTTCACTTCCTGCACACACAAAATGTCTATCTTCTTCCTCTCCATCATGTCCACCACTTCCCTTCCCCTGCCCGTCATTGAACCCACATTCAGCAACCCTATCAAGATGGTCTTCTTTATCTCTCTCTCCCTCCTCTTCCCATGGCGGTCGTGCTGCGCGTCGCTTACGGGGATCTCCCTAGCATGGTCTGAATCTTGAGTCTCTCGCATCCATTTTAGTTTGGCAAAGTTTTATGCCGGATGCCCTTCCTGCCGCAACCCTCCCCATTTATCCGGGCTTGGGACTGGCACGGAACCATCCACTGACTTGTGGAGATCCACGGCTCTGTGGCTGGGTTAAGCAGATACCAAAATAAACCATAATATTTTAAAATTTACACAATTCTTTTTCTATCATTCTGCAACTTTTCTTTTTTTTTTTTTTTTTTTTTTACAGCAAAACATAAAAACCAGATGTGACTAGAGTTTTATTGCAAGAGCAACAAAACACACCTGACTCTGAGTTTGTGTTAAAGAGACGATATTTGATTAAATGTAATACTCTAGAAGCTGATCATACTTTTCTTTCTTTTGACTCCAGCAGACAGCGGAGGGTCCTGGAGCGATGGAGGAGGAATTCACCATGGCGCGCCTCTACATCAGCAAGATGAAGTCAGAGGTGAAGTCGCTGGTGAACCGCAGCAAACAGCTGGAAGGAGCTCAGGCCGAAACGGCGCGCAAGATTCAAGCCAATGAGAAAGAGCTCGCATCCTGCCAACTCCTCATCTCACAGGTCCGTCATGGTTCATTCAAGATTCAAGAACATTACAGTAATGTGCAGCGGGCCTACACAATGAAATTCTTGCTTTGTTTACTCTCTTCTGTATGCTGCATAAAATTAAAGTGCACCTATTATGGTTTTTCAAATATTACCTTCCATGTTTTGTTTTATAGAGCTGTTTGTGAATGTAAAAACATCTGCAAAGTTTCAAAAATCAAAGCACACGAAAAGAAGGAAGCGATTCTGAACAGCTGAAACGAGTCGTTTGTGATTCCAGATTTTACTTCCTGTACTAACCTACATAGGTTTGTAACAATAAGCCCCCACTCTGGTCGTTCGCAAACAGACGGAGCTGAAAGTTGTTATGGTAGATGGCGTTTCCTTTTCAAGACACGCTGACAGCGGTAGACCCATCACAACAGACTGGGACATCTGACCAATCAGAGCAGAGTATGCTCTCTGAAAGGAGAAGTTTAGAATGAATACTTTAGAACGGATCATTGAACGAGTTATGTTTTACACTGGGGAAAAAAAGGTAATGCTGAAATTTTAATTATGAGCACACTAAAATGTCTTTTGTCCTTGGAAGAATGTAAATCTATTGTATGAGACCTTTAAAACAAAATTAGGCGCGTTTCAAAAGCATAATATGTGTGCTCTAAGTAAACTAGAAAAAACACAATATATACAAAATATGCGAGAGAAATATATATTTGAAAAAAATATAAGTTATCAATATAAATATTGCAGTGCAGTGTGTGGTACTTAAAGAGTCCAGTGTGTACATCATTCTACCTCAGCAGTGCTCTCTAGTGGTATAGATAATAGTCCCATAATCCCATACCCAAGGTGTATTGCCACAGTATTCAATTAGTATATACAGACTATTCACCTTCTCTACAAAACTAGCCAAATGAGAACATCAGGAAGGGTAATGCAGGCCAAACCTTTTCCCAATAAATAGAGATTGAGATCTATATTTAAGCAATATGGCAAAGCATAATCAGACCTGTTATTATCGTAAACATTCAATGTATCTTAGGGCCACTTCACATTGTACACTTGCATCACAGTCACACTTTCATTGTCAAAAAAATGATAGTTAAGCACTTTTTTGCGCTGGTATGACGAGAGAAACATGTAACTTAATTGATCTAATAATACATTAATCAGTTATTTGACAGCACAAAAATACACAGACAACACCTGCTCCATATTTGTGGCACAGCGACGCATGTGTTCATGGAGCTCGCTTTGTGCACAAGGGTATTACCATGTTGGAACAGGTTTGGGTCTCTTGTTCCAGTGAAGGGAAATTGTAATGTTACAGCACAAAAAGACATTCTATACAATTGTGTGCTTCTAACTTTATGGCAGCAGCTTGGAGAAAAAAACACATACAGTGCCTTGCGAAAGTATTCGGCCCCCTTGAACTGTTTGACCTTTTGCCACATTTCAGGCCTCAAACATAAAGATATAAAAC